>SNQJ01S0162768.1:0-10151 GCA_010110895.2 Picea sitchensis
CCAAAAATAAACTTAAGACTTGTTCATCTAATTGTTCTTGCATTCCTTTTACTTGTTCGAGTGTTAACAGGGGTCTGATGCAATCTTCCTCTCCATAAGGGTTTTCTAGCCAAACATATATTCCTTGTGCTGGTTGAGCAGGAGGGAAGAGGACACGCTTTTGGCTATGTGTGCCATTGGATATAGTCATCTCGCCAGACCAACAACTAATAAAGGTATCTATTGTGGCCAGCCAAGGGTGGCCAAGAACCATAGGGTGTCTTGGTTTGGAGGATGATTTAGAATAGATGACTAGAAAGTCTACTGGATACTCCCAAGAAGCTAGTGTGACTGTGACATCATTTAAACTCCCTGCAGGGCTAATGACTGACTTATCTGCCAACTCTATCATGGTTTGGGTTGGCCTTAACTGGTTGATTTTGAGCTTTTTCATAGTGTCAAAAGGCATTAAATTAATTGCTACACCCAAATCAATGAGTGTGTTTGGTAAGGAAATACCATTAATTTCAACAGTGACTATTGGGTTCCCAGGGTCATTATATTATATGGCATTTCATAAATAAATTCAGATAATTGTCCTACCACCTGAACAAGGGAAGGTTCCTTCTTCTTACTTCCTAGTTTCTTAAGGAAAATATCCCTTATGATTTTGGCATATATGGGGATATCCCTAATGTCTTGCAACAGAGGTATTTTTACACATACATTTCGTAACTCATCCTCTATGTCTTTGTGCAAGGGTGGCTCAGGTTTCTTCTCTAATAGTCTTTCAGGGTAGGGTGGAAGATTAAATTGTTGAGGTACTCCTACAGACTGAGAAGTGGGTGGAATATGAGGGGAAGTCTCTCCTTCTACAGGGGTGGTTTGAGTATTTTCTTGTTCAAAATGATTATCATTTTCTTCTTGAATTATTACTCTAGAATTTGATTGATTTACAACTTTCCCGGATCTTAGTTGAATTTTATAGGTGGGAAAGGTTTGGGCATCTACATTCTGTATAGGGTGGGTGGGTCAATTATTTGGGTTAGTAATTGGCTAGGCATTACTTTTTGTTGGTCTAGGAGGGTTATGGGAAACTTGGATTTGTGGTTGTTGATTGGCATTTATAGGTACTTGTTGCTGCTGTTTAGGGTTCAAGGTTATTGTTAATTTCTGCTGTACAGGAGGTGGAGGTGAATCTTGTATCCGAGGTGGGTTAAATCCAAGTAGTAATTGGGAAATGTTTGTAGGATACTATGGATATGTCGGGTAAGAGGGACTCCCATACACAGGTCCCCTCCAACCTTATTGCCAAGGTTGAGTTTGAGCTTGCTGAGGTGTCCATTGCAGATAGGGAATTGGATAAGGACTCCATTGTTTCTTTTGATATTGTGTATTAGGGTCATAAAATGCATTGGGGTTTTGTGCTCTCCAAGGCCTCCTAGAAGGGTATGGTTGTTCTTGTGAGACTCCTCCTCCCCTATAAATGTCTTGCAGCTTAGGCACATTTGGACATTCAGATGTGGGATGATATTGTTTACGCAGGCCACAAACCTCTATGAAATTTAATGGGCATTCTTTCTTAGGGTGCCTCTTTCTACATTTAGGACAAAAGATTGCAAAAACAACATCTTCTTCATGCTTCTTTTTCAGTTTTAGGGTATCTAACTGGTTACTGATTGTGCTCAAGATGTCTATTTTAAAGTTTTCTAACAAGTTTCCTAATGCAATTCTGGTGACATTCCCTGAGCTTTTTCTTAAATTTCTTCCAAAAGGATCTCTTGGTCCTTTGCCTTTTTTAGCTTGTCCTCTTGAGTATCTCCTACAATAATATGCAATTTCTACAAAGGGATTTTGGTGCACATATCCTGAACTTAACAAATTTAAAACTTCTATGCAACCATCTCTAAGACCTTTCAAAAATACTGTTCTTACTACAGCTAGGTCCGTGGTGAATAATTTTGATTTCTGATAGTTGTATAAGAACTTTCTAAGTTGTCTTCAGGGCTTTCATCTTCGGTTTGCTACATTTTAAAAATGTCATTTTTAGCATTATCCTTACAATAGTCTTGATATTTCCGTAAAAATGTGTCTTTCATCTGATCCCAAGAGAGAATTGTATTTTCTCCTAAGCTCATGAACCATCTTAAGGCTGAGTCCTTTAATGTGGCTGGAAAGAGCTTAAGTTTTTGGGCATTGTCTGAATAGTTATAGCTTCTACATAATATGTCAAACTCAAATAAAAATAAGTCTGGATATTCAGTTGACATACCTCTGAAAGTGGGTAACGATGATAGTGGGATGTTATTCATGTTGATATTTCTGGAAATATCCAATATTGGAAACCCAAAGGTCTCAGTCTCAGTGGATGCATTTTCATTTCCTTCTTCTTCTGCCATTTCGCTAGGTATCCTTCCTCTACTGATAAATGGTTCAAAAAATGGGTTTTGTGTCTCTTCTAAATGCTCAGTTTCTTCAGTAGATTCATGTTCTATCTACCCCAATACTGACTCTTCAATTCTAGATCCTTCTTCTAGAGCCTCACTGGCTTCCCTTGAACTTCCTCCTGGTAGAATTTTTCCTGCACTAATGTCAGTTGAATTAGTGTGGGGCTTGTTTTCAAATCTTTAGAACTTACAAATCCACCCTTATTATCTCTATATCTATGCATAAAATAAAAATTTGATACTTAACTCAATTAAAATCCTAATTCTATATGGAAGGTAAGAATGCAACCTAGCTTTGGAGAACCCCACTATAGTGGCCATGTGTCTCTTCACTCACGTCTTAAATGTTTTATCCTCCTCCCTCAAGTAGCCCTTAAAATTATTCAAAAAACTATGCAAACAATCTAAGCTAAAATCACTTCATGTCGCTTGCAACTCCCCGACAACGATGCCAAAATGTTGTGTTTCTTATATGATTAGTATAATGCACACATTAATTATAAATTTGGGATTCGTAATCAACAGAGTTACAAGACACCAGTAAGAGAGGTAATTCTAATGTCATGAGTATAAAACTAATCTAGATTATGCATGTTGAGAATAAAACAAACTATCAAACTAAAACACTCTTTGGTTGTCTTTCACAGAGGGGATATCTACTCCATTGTGGCACATTCAAGTATGAGATGGAGTCCTTTGACAAATCAACTTTGTTATTTGACCCAAGAAGCTAATTATGCAATCACACTCTTAAAAATGAAATCACACATCAATGATCAAGGCATATCATGGGTAGTTCATTAGCAAGTATATTGGGTGCTGTGGCTCACAATAATCTATTGTGAACTGCACTAGTTCTTTTCTCAGTATGTTTGATTATTGCTGCCAACATTTATGTTCACTAAGAGAAATCAAATTTATAAAAACAGAAACAAGGCATATGTAAAAACATAGTAAGTAAAGATCTTAAGCAATTATATGATCAAAATCCTAAACTGAACTATACTGCTAACACCTGAAACTGTTAGAGATGATGAATTAAATTGAGAAATCAAAGCTACAACTAGTCTAACAGTTACACTATCAAAATCAAATGCTAACACTAATGTACAAGAATGATGACCTCTGTTGGGTGGTGGGCCCTTGCCACTTCAACAGGTCAACGATTGGAGTCTATAGTAAGTTGGTCTTCGATCAACACATCACTCTTACTCGAATCTCAAAACATGAAATTAGATTATGATACCAACTCAATTCACATCCATTCATTATGATTCAATAATCAAGACATGGAAATAAATGAAACTCTTCTATTAAACTCAAACTCAAGATGTGTCCTACAATATGCGATACTGCTCTGACATGCTGTGCTATGCTATACTCTCCATTTTCTCCCCAACCACCATCCTTGCCATGACTATTTAAACAGTCTCAGTCATGAAACAAAAGGAGGTGAAATCTTCAGCATATCAACGATTGTAAAATTTACACACTCGGTTACATATTTTAAGCTTCATCCTCATGACATTGAGTGCATGAGGATGAAGCAACAATCAAACTAGCTCAATATAGTCTTTCTAGAAACTTTCATGATCTAATAAACAATCAACAAATATCTCAGGCATGATCTGGAGCTTAACTTGGCATACTTTGTTTCCTCTACTAGTACCAGATCATAACAGGCGAGACATGACAGATAGTACCGGATCCAAACAATGCACAATTGGTTGGTACCGGAATAAAAGAGGATGTGGGTGTTGGTACCAGATAATGACAGTGAGTGATCTGTGGGTATCAGATCTGAACAGGAGGCACTCTTGGTACCAGATTCAGATAGAAGGCATAACGAAAGTACCGGATTGATGTTTGTGTACCGAATCTCAACAATTGTCAAGTGGTACTGAAATACATGGTAGGTACCGGATTGTGTCAACTAGCACATAAGTACCAGATGGCTTGGATGACATAGGAGTGCCAGACTTGTCCAAAGGTCAAAGGCTACATATAGAAATTTCAACATTAGCACATGAAATATTTAATCTCCTAGCTTAATAAACCACAAAATGCATGAATTCAAATATACTTTACCTCATGACCTTATAAGTGACTAGAGATAGTGTTATTTGTCATTTATCCAAGCTTATGTAGGCCAAAAATAAGTAAATGAGGAGTATAATATGGTGATGGGGATGTCAATTTAGAGGCTCAACAACCGTCAACCAACCATCACATAGAACCTGATAATGCTTCCTAAGACTTCTTCAACTTCTGCAATTCTTCACTTCTTAGAATACTCTAATCCCGTAGATAATATAAGTCAATGTATTATCTGAAACTCCTCCAATTTTCACTCCTTGAATCCTCCCCAAAAACGAGTTATAGAGAAAATGGTAGACCTTATTCAATTCTAGTTTATTGAGGAGATCGAACTTGTATAGAATGCCCCGCGCTAAATATTTAACATCAGATTCTGAAATTCGCACACAAGAAACTACAACCCGTAATATTTCCAATGAAATTTTTCTCACTTCATTTGGATTCTCTATGAATAAGTTATGACTGTTTTACCCGGAACACTTGTTTATGACTAGGTTCAGGACTAGTAGAAAACCCTATCTTCCACAGAGTGTATCTCCAAACGTATGCTGAAATTTTTACCACAGGTACCTAGATATGTATTCTTAATACCATACCAATTTCACCATCTGAATATTTCTATAAAAAGAGTTATAGAGAAAATGGTAAGATGACCTGTAAATAACATACCTTAGAACACATCACCAAAAGACTTCATCCTCCCTTAAAATCTGACCTTCTTTACTTCAGATTTCTTCTGAAATTTGACTTGTGTGGGTAAAATGAATGTATAATGATATGTATTTATACCCTTTATGTCACTTAATTTTAACATTAGGTGACCTGACACTTTCTTATTTTGTAATTCTTTTCTTTAATTATCTTCAGGGCCGACATGTACTTCCTTCTTCAATTCACTTTGTCATCTTCAAAAATTCATTTCTCGTCAACCATGAGGATCCACATGATGTGCCACCTACCAATGGAAAAAACATGATGTATATTATCCATCCATGGGTGTTTTTTCTACATGTGCACTGTCCTTCATGTCCAAATACCTTCATCAATATTGCAGTCCAAAACCAATGACTAGGGTTGACATCAATGACAACAACCAATCATCCAACAATCTCCCCCTTTGTCATTGATGGGAACACTTATTCTCCACCTGTCATCATGATCCAAATTTATCTCTTCCTTTGACATCAATGGAAAAGGGTGGGGTTGCTCCCCTGAGTTCAATGACATAAGGTGACCTTCTTCTTTGGGGATGCTCCCCATGGACATGTGACACTCAATAATACTTCATCCTTATTTTTGGTCTTTGGGACTTTTTCTTCCTTGAAATCCTTTTGTGTGGCTTCTGTCTTCTCTCTCTTCTTCATGTCTAGGATGTATATGTTGTTTGGTCTTCTTGTTGTAGTTTCAACCATACTTCTTGAGTTATTTTCTCTAATTTTACATTTTCGGGAGTCAAACGTAAGAGTGTATCCTTGATCACATATTTTGCTGACATTGAGGAGATTATGCTTCAGATCTTCAACCAATATAACTTTTCTTGCTTTTACATTTTCACTTCCAAGGTTTATATTTACTTTTCCAAGTATTTTGGTAGATGAGTCATCTCCAAATGCAACATTTCCACCTTTTTTCTTCAAGCTGGCAAATTTTCTTTGATCTCCGGTCATATGAGATGATCACCCACTGTCTATGAACCATTCATATTCTTCTTTTCATTCTTTAGCGACCAATGCTATTCAACAATTTTCATTGTGTGGAATTTATTTCCTTTTCCATGTTGTAGTTGGTATTGGGAAGTTTGGCATACGATTATCTTCCTTCATCTCTTTGCAATCTCGTGCTTTGTGACCAATATTATTGCATTCGTAACATACAATATTGTGATCCATTAATGGGTCAAATGGATTATAATTTCTGTTGACAGGTCTACGAACATTTCCATGTCTACTATTTTCACCATTCATGTAGCTTGTGTAGTTATTCCTTTCATTGATTCTACAATTGATTGCCTTGTGTCCAAAATTTCCACAAGTATAACAATGTCCCAGAAATACATTTTGATACCTGGGAGTAAGTGATCTTCTTTATGGTTTGGTCCATCTGGGTTCACGATCTATTATTCTGTAGTTTCCTTCATAATTATTGCTTTCATACATGATGGGAGAGGATTTTCTTGATTTCTCATTCCTTTTGAATTCTAGTCTTCTATCTTGTTGTTCAACTTGTTCTGGAGTGTTGGTTTCATAATTTCCATCTTCCTTCTCTTGTTTTGTTGTCTTCAAACTGTAATTGTATCCTATTCGTGTCTTGTCGTTTGGAGATCTTTGACTGCTAAGGATCACATCTAATTTTTCAGTGATTTTTTTCGAACTTCTTCAACTTTTTTATTTTCAATAGTAGCTCCCCTTTTGTGTGATCCAATTCTTCTCTTCTAATTGTTCCTTCAAGATATCAATGGTATTTTCAAGCTTGTAAATCTCTTCTTCACAACTACTCAATTCACCTTTTAGTATTATGTTTGTGTTTCTAAGCTTGCTATTTTCAATTTCAACATGCTTCAAGTTTTCAATATTCTCATCTTCTTGTTCACTCTCTGTATTGTCTTTGTATCCCCAAAAGGAATCAAGGTTGGTTTCTTCATCTAAATCTTCTTAATAAATGATTTCTTTTTCTTTAGAACTCATGTGATCATCATCCTAGGTTTCTTGGGTTATGAAGATGACTTCTCCTCCATCATTATTTTCTTCAACACTCTCATCTGAGGAGATGTCATCATCCTTGGAGTAAAATCTCTTTTTATTGTTGAGACTTCTCTTTTTATAGTAGTAGTTTTCAACAATATGTCATATTCTACCACAGTTAAATCATTTGAGAGGAGACTTACCTTTGTATCTTCCACTTCCCTTCTGGAACCTTCTTACAAAATTTGTTATTTCTTCATCAAGGTCGTTATCCTTATCTTTTGTCTTCTTTATGGCTTTAAAGGATGCTTCATTGTTTGGCTGGTCACTTTCTATACCTATTCTCATTTCATATGCTATAAGAGACCCATGTAATTCATCCATTGTCATTTTGGTCAAGTCCCTAGTTTCTTCAATGGCGGAGACCTTAGCATCATACTTGAATATAAGTGATCTCAACACTTTTTGTACAACCAAGGATTCATTGAGATCTTCACCTAATCCTCTGATAGCATTAACAACTTCGTAAAATCTAAGAAAATAGGTTACAATATCTTCCTTTTCATTCATCTTCAAATTTTCAAATTCTTCTCTATGTCGTTGAAGCTTGACTTGCTTAACTTTTGGATCACCTTCATAGATACTCTTGAGTTTGTCCCATACCTCTTTAGCAGTGTTGCAACTCATCACTTTGATAGCAATGGTTGGTGCTAATTGTCCTAGAATAACATGTCTGGCTTTTGAATTACAACTCATAAGCTTCTTCTCATTTGGATCGGTTGGAGCATTATTCTGGATTACATAGCCACTTACAACTGAGTACCAAATGTCTACTCCCAAAGATGTTAGGTAAGTTTTCACTCTATCACTCCAGTATGAATAATTTCTTCCATCAAATATTTGAATCGCGTTTGAAATGTTCTCATGTTCATCCATCTCTGCTTAGGATTTTCCTTCCAATGGTTAAACTGTTCTAAAGGCAACTTGGTCTGATACCAATTGTTGATACTGAGAGGGGGGTGAATCAATATCAAGTACAATTTTAAAAACATTTTCAACTTATACTTCAACCATATTATATATTCAACTATATCCAATGAGCAATGAACAATAGTATAAGAGTTACACCAATACACCACAATACACCATGCACAATGTATGAGAAATAACCAATAGTTATTATTGTTCAAGGGAGGTAATGAATTCCAAAGGTAGCTACATCTTCCAAATATAAAGGGAGGGATAAAACTCCAAAAGGAAGGTACAATCCTCCAATATCAAGAGAGGGTTGACCTCTCCATCCTTTCCCCTTCCTTCCACCCAAGAATATATGAGAGATAATAAAACTTTACATTAAATCATCACCGTCAACCAACCATCACATAGAACCTGGTAATCCTTCCTAAGACTTCTTCAACTTCTGCAATTCTTCACTTTTTAGAATACTCTGATCCTGTAGATAATATAACTCAAATTATTCTCTGAAACTCCTCCAATTTTCACTCCTTGAATCCTCCCCAAAAAGGAGTTATAGAGAAAATGGTAGACCTTATTCAATTCTGGTTTATTGAGGAGAGAGAACTTGTACAAAATGCCCCACGCTCAATATTTAACATCAGATTCTGAAATTCACACAAAAGAAACTAAAGCCTGCACAATTTCCAATGAAATTGGTCTCACTTCATTTGGATTCTCTATGAAGAAGTTATGACTGGTTTACCCAGAACACCTGTTTATGACTAGCTTCAGGACTATTTAAAAACCCTATCTTCCACAGAGTCTATCTCCAAAAGTGTAGTGAATAAAGAGATGAAATTTTTACCACATGTACCTAGATATGTCTTCTCAATTCCATACCAATTTCATCATCTGAATCATTATACAAAAAAAGTTTTAGTGAAAATGGTAAGATGACCTGTAAATAACATACCTTAGAACACATCACCAAAAGACTTCATCCTCCCTTGAAATCCGACCTTCTTTACTTCAGATTTCCTCTGAAATTCGAATTGTGTGTGTAAAATGAATGTATAATGATATGTATTTATACCCTTTATGTCACTTCCTTTTAACATTAGGGCCAACCTGAAACTTTCTTATTTTTTAATTCTTTTCTTTAATTATCTTCACGGTCGACCTATACTTCCTTCTTCAATTCACTTTGTCATCTTAAAAAAATCATTTCTCCTCAACCATGAGGATCCACATGACATTCCACATACCATCGGAAACAAAATGATGTATACTATCCATCCATGGGTGTTGTGTCTACATGTGCACTGTCCTTCATGTCCAAATACCTTCATCAATCTTGTGGTCCAAAACCAATGACTATGGTTGACATCAATTACAACAACCAATATTCCAAAAATCTCCCCCTTTGTCATTGATGGCAACACGCATGCTCCCCCTATCATCATGATCCCAATTTATCTCCTTCTTTGACATCAATGGCAAAGGGTAGGGCTTCTCCCCCTGAGTTTAATGGCAAAAGGTAACTCTCTTCTTTGGGGCTGCTCCCCCTGAACATATAACACTTAATAACACTTCATTTTTATGGTCTCTTTCTTCCTTGGATTTTTTTCGTGAATTTAGGACATATATGTTACTTGGTCGTCTTGTTGCAGTTGCAACCAATCTCCTTGAACCTTCTTCTTTGATTTTTCATATTTTTGAGTCAAACGTGAGAGTATATACTTGATCACACATTTTACTAACACTGAGTAGGTTATGCTTCAATTCTTAAGCCAATAGGACATTCTTTTCTTCGAAGACCTACTGCACCTTTTCCAATTATTTGTCAGATGAGTCATCTCCAAATGAAACATTGCCACCCTTTCTCTTCAAGCCGATGAATTTATCTTGATCCCCGATCATGTGTGAAGAACATCCCATGTCTATGTACCATTCATCTTCTTCTTTACATTCTTCAACGGTCAATGCTATT
>SNQJ01S0162768.1:60068-71255 GCA_010110895.2 Picea sitchensis
TAAGCATAATTGTTTAAGGAAACCCATAAACAATTATGCTTACTTTAAACTCTTTACAAATCACTCAATGAAAATCACAATAATGCAGGGAGGTAAGCAATAGAATATTCAACAGAAATCACACACATGAAATATACAGAGACAGATATTTCCTAAGGAAACCCATAAAGGGAAAAACCTCTTCTTCTTGATATGACAAGTAATCTTTATTTTTTGTACATTATCATTCTTATGCACACCAACTCATTGTGAGGCTACCACCTCTATTCTGCAAGCAACAACTTGCTGAGAGCACCAAATCCCTAGTTTATCTAGCACCAACTCCCTAGTTTCTCTAGCACCCACTAGAAGGAAGCACCAACTCCCTGGTTTCTCTAGCAGCCACTAGAAGGAAGCACCAACTCCCTAAGTGTTCCAACACCAACTGGATGGAAGCACCAACTTCCAGTCACACAGGCACCGACCTGTATAATAGAGAACAATAGTTCTCCCTTGCACCACCCTTCCACCCTGATTTTTCTAGCTGCAAATAGATGGAATCTCCAACTCCCTGTGTTCAAGCACCCACTTGAAACTCTGAGGACACCAATCCTCCCTATCACCTCCCTTCCACCCTGAAATATTAATCTTTGATTTGTATATCTTTATCATAGTGATACATCATTTGTCTATGGCTTACTAGTCTCATCATTATTCTGCTACACTACTCTGCTCTGCCTGCATCAGTGTCTCTCTCCTCGCATCTGTTGAACTTTATGTTCTTCTCTCAGATATGCATTTATGTTCCTTGCTTCTTCTATGCTTCAACTCCTGCACACTGCATGCTTCTACCCGCATGAATCACACTCAACAACCGCAACCATCTCTTCTATGTTCTACGCATATTTATCATGCCAAGTCCTCTGCCAAGGCATACACTCAAATCTTCATCCTCTCTGGTGATCATCCTGAGTTTGTTCTTCATCAGTGGTCGTTATCCTGAGATTCTTCGTCTTCTTTGGCAGTTACAGTCTTCGATGCATTTCCATCTGTCAATTGTCTAAATGATGAATCTTCACTTCACTGGTAGTTACCTCGAGACTCTTCAGCTCCTCTGGCGATCACACTCAAGCTCGTTGAATTCTCTGACAAATACAATCACTTTGTTTGTGGCAGTTACACAGAGAACCTCCATGCACTCATGCCTTTGGTGCCTTTTCCTTTTCTGATAAAACTACACAGTGGGCACTAGATTTTTTGGCTAAGCCCCTTCCTTTCACATGACCATCGACGGTGACCATACCCCTAACCAACATTCATTTCACAATTTCGCATTTCGGGTGATTGACTACGAGTCACATTGATTTTCCCAACTCGCAAAACTCTGAGGTGGAGCCTAGCAATGCACTAGCTCCTTCCCTTCTCTTCCGCTAATGTGACCACTGGTTGTGACCACATCCCTATTTGAAAAGGTATTTCACTATTTTGGCGATCTCCGTTGTAAAGCCTAGAGATGTGCTAGCTCCTCCCTTAACCTTCATCATTGTGATCACCAGTTGTGACCAGGGGCCAAGCAAGAGGGGTGCTTCGCGATTTCTCATATCGTGAACTCCTGCTATGAGTTGCCTCAAAACTCCCAACTCACGAAACTCTGAAATGCTTCATATCAGATCAACGGTCAATATCTCTCCCTTTGATCGATGGTTGCGATAAAATCACGACTTTGCATGCCAGGCACTTGGACGTGAGTCAACCCTGACTCTCCCGACTTCTGATATTCCAAAACCATGCTTTACAGATCAACGGTCCACGATCATCCGTGATCCAACGACCCAGATCATTTCAGGATTTCGTGTTTCACGAAGTTGAAGGACTTCTCACCTCCCTTCTTATGAATTCTGATTTTCCAAAACTTGCTCCAGATCAATGTCCCACATCCCTCTATGATCCAATGGTCTGGATCTTATTGGGACTTTGCGTTTCGCGAAGTTGGAGGATTACTCACCTTTGAATTTTCCAGTTCGCTAGTCAACGAAATTCTAATCTCTCGCCATGTGTCCTCTGGATCCAACGGTTCAGATCTTATCGCGATTTCGCATTTTGCGGAGTTGGAGGATTACTCACCTTTGACTTTTCCAGTTCGCAAGTCAGAAAAATGTTGATCTCTCTCCATGTGTCCTTTGGATCCAATGGTTCAGATCTTATCATGATTTCTCATTTCGCGGAGTTGGAGGATGGCTCTTGGACTTATCCTCTTCGCAGTTATACTGGATCCAACGGTTGTTGGTCCTCGATGCTCAGATCCAATAGATTATATTTGTACTTCTCCTATGCGCTTCCTCTGGTCACTGGACTCTAATCTAACGAACATCGGGTATTCGGGATTGGTGATCCAACGACTACTGTTGCTCCTCCTTCTGAGCTTTGGATTTCTCAAATCTCTAAGTGTCAAAGGCCACGACCTTTGATCCTTCTGTAATCCTTGATGTATGGGATCTCGTTTGCGCATCTGAGAATGCTATCTCTCCTGAGCTTTGATCTCTGCATATTGTTTGCTTCTTCACCTGAGCTTACGCTATTCTTGTTTCTCTATCGATGCACACTTTGATATTGCCATCAATGACAAGCACACTCTGCCTGTAAACATGCCATTGTTGTTGTTGTTCTTACCTGTAGACGTGCCATCATTGTTGATGTTCTTTCCATCAATGACAAGCACACTATGCCTATAAACATGTCATTATTGTTGTTGTTCTTACCTGTAGACATGCCATCGTTGTTGATGTTCTTGCCATCAATGACAAACACACTTTGCCTGTAAACATGCCAACATTATATTCCAGATAAAATGTTTATCACCGAAGTTGCTAGGTAGTATGGATTATGGCTTCACTTTTTTCATGAGACGAGAAAAATGCAATTTATCCCATTGTCGTGGAAGGTCGAAAAAATTGTATTAAGAAACATAACCAAAATCGATGAATTTTCAGCACATTTTGATCATTTGAATTTGAAATATGGAGAAAAAATCAAAGGGTTTGACCCAAGTCATATTTTTGTTAACCATATGCAGTCAATAGGATTCAGTAATGTGCTTACCCAAACAATTATATTTAGGGAAGAATAAGGTAATACTCAAGATACTCTGGTGCAACCTATTGACGATATTGAGACACTAATAAGTACTAAAGATCAACATAAGCAAAAAGGAAAGGGTCCAAATGAAAAAGGAGCCCAATCTCCAGTAGTTTCACAGAAAAATGGCTCACCCAAGTATAGTGTTCAAACAAAAACACATCAGAAAAATATTTCAAGTGGAAATTCAAGTGGAGGAGGTGATAAAAATCTTCCTCAAGGAAAAATGGAAAATCCCCACAAAATTCAAGTAAGAAGGAAGAGAAAGGTTCCCCCGCAAGAAGAGACAGAATAACAGGTATATAGAAATTATACAAATAACTTATCTCTTGAGGATATGGATCTTCAAGTTCATATTGAAAATATACATTTCCCTGATGAAGAACAAAGATTACGAGAAATCCAACAAACTACAGATGAAATAGATGCACAAGAAGAAGATTTTTCAGAAGAAGAATCATTTAGTATACAAAATGCACTATTTGACAAAGATTCCCAAAATCTAGTATTTGAAGGAGTAAATCATAAAAACAAAAAAGGAAGACCACGTTCTAAATAGGATCTTAGTAAGCTGCCTGCATCTCAAATTTCTAAGATATAGAAGGTAATCGGTGATGCCTTCGATGTTTCAATTGATGACTTAGTAGGTCATAATTCCAAATTGAAAGAAAAATTCAGAGAACTGGAATCCACCTTGATGCTTCCCCCTTATTCTTGAGATCCCATTAGCCATTGCAAATCTGGGAGCACCTGATTTGAAGTTGAAGGGATCGTCAAGTTTGTTAATATATATCAGAAAATTTGTCGAGGAAATATAAAAAGAAGAATGTCACTCATCATGGAGGCATGGGATGTATCTTCTAATATTATTTCTTTCGGATCTCAAGTAAATGCTTATAATGAATTCCTTCAAGAAGATTATAAACATGAAGAAGGGTTTTACAAAGATGGTGGCATACCATTTGTAATAAAAGTTTCCAACATTCTCGAGCTCAAAATAAGGGAAGAATACTTGCCATCCATGTCCAGAATGAAACAGTTGAAAGCATGATTTATCAAAAAGATCATATATTTGAAGGACATTATGGACAATTGCAATGAAATTGTGAATAGAAAGGAAATGTTATTAAGAAAACTCACCGAGATAGACTTGCCAAGAAACAATGGAGAAGTACAAGACTCAATATTAATCGTAAATTCTATATTTTTTATGAAGCAAAAATTTGAAGAACACGTGGACATATTGAAAAGAATTTCAGTTGAAAAGTTCAATAGTATAATTGATTATAAAGAGAAATTCAAGATTGGCTAGTAGATTATGCAAACAAAAATCTATATATTGAAGAGTCAATTCACAATATTTCACATGACTTAAGAGATTTGGAAGGTGAGTTATTTGATGTTAAAATTAAATATGAGATAAACGCGGCTCCAATGAAGGATTGCATAAAAGAACGATTTAAAAAATCCCTAATCAAGATTACCGAGGAAAATCAAGAAACGACAGTTAGTACCAGTCCAGAAACCATCAACAAGGAAGATAAAAGGACACCGGAAACATCAAAGTAAAGGAGATATTCCATCATAGTAAGTCTATATTGATCACATTTCTTCCTTTTTTTCAAATTTCATCCAGTTGTATTCATTCTTTCGTTGGAAGAATATAATTGAATTCGGATAGCTTCTCTTTTGTCTTCTATCCAAATTTTGTTTCCCAAGCCTTGTTCTAGTTCTGCATCTTCTTCTTCATCTTTCTCATATCTATTTAATGGTCCACGGGAGCCCCAATCCCATTCCATTCGTGGAAGAATGCCTTTAGTTTTCTAATATTGTAAAAGACTTATATTATTTTTTAGAAATTCCAGAGAATTATTTCGGAGTTATTTTCGATTATGTCTTGTAACTGAGTTTTGAGTATAAGATATTTGAAGTTGACTTATCAAACTCTTATTTTTTATCTCAATAAATAATACTCTTTCAAAGTTCTCTTGTGCGTTGGACCATTTTCCTTTTCTATTTTGAATTTGATCAGGAATATCTAAAAACTATGATGGATGTGAGAAGTTTATGTCATTTCCTACAATTTATTCATTTCTAGCAAATGTGATGTTTAAGGTTCCTGGTCCATTTCTCAGGAACTCTTGTATTTTATGATATTTTAAATTTCTTTCAGTGATAAATATTTTAAATATTTCTTTCCAATTTATACTTTAAAATCTTTAAATTTTTTATAGAGGATTACCACCTCTTTAAAAACGCGGGGGGATTAATATCCTCGTGAGGTTGTCATTTTGGTCTTAACAAATTCAAACGTCAACAGGGATGATTAAATATCCTTCACACAGAGATGAAATAGAATGTGGTGATAAGAGGTGTGGCCTCCTGTCACAAATACATGGGGGAATCTTGGTGCATCATGAAACTTGATGATGTAAATAACTTTGATACAGATGGGAGGTGGGGTCACATCCCCTCCTAATCCTTTCTTTTCTATATTTAATTCCTTGATTCAACATTTTCTAATGAGAATTAAAAAAAACTTGCAAAGTTGCATCATTGGATTAAGGGAGGTGTATTTGCGAGAATTTTGCATTGATTTTAATGGTGCCCTGGGCCAACAGTTTTGTCGCTTTATCCAGACTGTCTTCCTTCCCATTTTTCCTTATGTAGATGTGGTAATAGTCCACATATTTAAATTTTTTCTTAGTGCTAATGATTCTTTAGTAGATCCACTTAAGGTTAGAATGAACATTTTTACTCAATCTATGTAGCCCCTTAATGATCAAATTAGAATCACCAATGACGAGGACTTGAGCAGATTTGTCTACTTGGATTAGTTGCATTCCTAGATACATTGCAATGAATTATTCTTGGTTAATTGTGTTGTTCCCCAGCCCACAAGAATACTCAGTAATTTGGTTTCCTTCGGAGTCAAGGATGACTACCCTTGCACCTACTACCCCTATGATTCAGTGGAGAATTGCTTGAATAAATGGTTTAATAAAAAATAACAAAAATAAGTTAGAGCTTTGCCTTTCCTTATTATGTGGGGAATCTAGTTGGCTAGGAATTCCATACTATTTGATAAACAAAATCCTAATTTCAAGTGTTCTCTTAGGTTAGGGATATGGTTCAAATTGTAAGAACTAATATCAAGAAAACAAGTCCATGACAAGTTTTAGTAATTGATAAGTCATTTCCATGGGGATTCTTTGATGGCTCTAGACAAGGCCCTTCTAATTTTAGTAGTGTCAGTGGTGTCCTATTTCTTTGGAACATAAATTATAAAGCGACCCTTGGGATGGGAACTAACAACTCTGATGAGTTACATGTTGTGAACTTATTTTCTAAGTGTGCCTTGGATAGAGGTGTAAATATGGTTCAAATCTATGATGATTCTCCTCTAGTTATAAATTGGATGAAGGGTTTTGATGATCTCTGTATCATTCTTCTCAAGCCACTTGGGGAGTAGTTATGAGAGATAAAAACCTCCTTGGTTATAGTTTCATATTCTCACGTCTACATGGAATTAAATGAGGAAGCGGACAAGCTTTCCAAGGAGGGACAACATTTTCCAGAGGGATTTATGACAATTGAAGAATTATGAGATGGCTCTGTTGTTTTATATTGGATATATTTTTTATCCTTTCATCCTCTAGTCCTCATGATGTTGTTGTTTATGTTGGTAGTTATATTTTTTATATTTGTTTTTCATGCTTTTTGGTAGTATTGAGTAGATTTTTATGTAACCTGAAGGCACTATGTGGGATTTCTACATGATTTTTTGAAGAAAGATTTTAAATGATTATTCAAAGACTATTTTCATTTTTATAATTTTCATCTCGTGGGCTAGGTTTTATCTTATGTCAGAAGGGGAATTACGAATACTAGGCCTATCTTTGTTTTTTCATGTTCTTTTTAGTGCACGAGGAATGTAATTTCCATTCTACCTATTACTAGAAACCACATTTTTCTTTGAAGTGTGTGTGTAGCTCAAGGGGTTAGCTCAATCGATTGTTGTGAATGTTGTTGAGTAATTAGCTAGTTTTGCGCCAATAGGGGCTTGGTTTGAATCCCCATGAGTGAGGCTAACTAGTCTACACTGACATGTTTACTAGGGATTCCATCCAAGAATGTGGAAAGCATCATTTGGGTTTCCCCACAATGTTTTCTTTGGAAAAATGAATATATATATATATATATATATATATATATATATATACTCTTGCCCAAAAATATGTGTTTTTGCGCCAAAAACACCAATCAACCCTCGAACCAAAAAGTGGCGCTACTGGTAGCACCCTTTTTGGAGGGGGGTTAAAATCTTGACTTGTTTGAAATCGCAACCTTGAGAATCAATACCATTGCAAACAAAAACCTTAAAATTGAACCTTAAATCGAAAAATGATGTTGTAGTACCATCGATTTTGTTTTGTAGTTAAAATTACGACCTAGTTGAAATCATGGCCTAGACAACTTCTACCATCATAGATAAAAGCCTAAAAAAAGACTCCTAAATCATCACTTCAAAGATTATTTATTAAATTAACTTTATTTTTTATAAAATTTATAAAAATGGGAAAGAAAAAAACTCCGCAAACATGTTCTTCAAAAAAAAATGAAAAAATAAACGCATTTTTTTATAAATAAAAAAACCTATAATCAGATTTTAATTTTAATTGTTTTTTTAAAGTTCAAAAAAAAATTAACAATGAAAAAAAAAGAATTTTGTTTTAAAACCCCAAGAAAACAAAATTTAAAAGAATTTCAAACAAAAACAAAATTTTAAAGAATTTAAAAAATTAAAAATAAAAAATAAAACAAAAATTCACCCAAAATACAACAAAAACACATTTTTTTAAATATGAAATACAAATTTAAAAAACTACATGAAAATTAAAAAAAAAAAATACGAAAAAAATAATTTTTTATTTATTTAAAACATAAAAATTTAAACCAAATTCAAACTATTTAAATCATTTAAACAATTTTTATTTTTTTTAAGAAAACATTATATTACCTACTATAAAAAAAAAGTGAGTTTAAATGTACAAGTTGTTGGAGTCTAAGTTGCCATTAATGGAAACCAACCCAACTCCAACTTAGTTTTGAGTATGAACATCCAGATGGGGTTAAAAAATATAACAACATAAATGCAAAGGGGAAATGGTCTATAGGAAAAAGAAGTCAAATCTATAAAACGAAGAGAGAAATGGTGTAGACAACATAAACCACTACTAGCCTAAAGGTGAGACCTGGTCATCCTAAGACGGTTCCACTTTGTTGCTCGATGGTAGAAGAATTGGACTGTTCAAGATGATAGTGTCCTGGGCCAACAAGTTTGATGTGGGATTCTAGTGAGGTGGGCGAGCCTACATAGCCACTAATAGGTAGATTCGTTGGTCTAATTGTTCAATTTTGTATTTCAAATCATCCACTTCACTACGGACTTCAAAACCAAGTTGTAGATGGTCTTCCTTTGAACCGAAATGTCCTGGAGAGTCATCATTGCTCTAGGTATCTGATGAAGATTGGAGAGGGCTCGAGGGACTATCATTAGTGTCGTCAAGGTCAACCAGAATAGAGTGTTGAGTCCTAGATGTCCATAACGATTCAGGGGTATGTTGAGGAAAAAGTCCCAAATACTTGCCATCAACATCGAACCATTCAACTATGCACCCCCAAATTATGGCGACCTCCTGTGTATTTAAATATTTGCTTGAAGTTGTATCCTGGTATGGTGAAGCCACTACTGCTCTCTTGTTCATTGGCTGAGAGTTCCAATCTTTTCTTTTGCTTTCTTGTATGCCTGTGAAAGCCACTGCCACGACAAGAGCCACCTCGCTCACGAATGTGTGGCATTGTGCTCACAAGTATTAAAATTGCTCCTAAGAGGTATAACTCCACTCTTCTGAACCAAAATCGACAAATGCAAATGTGAGTGCAAGCTAAGGGTGGTTTTGCATGAAGAGGATGAGCATCTACCTACATTGTGGTCACCTTGGGATTGCACAATCGAAGATAAATAGTTATTTCCATAACAATTCGAGTGTGCCTAGAGTAGTTTCCCATCTCGTCGATGGTGTTGTGAGTTGGTTGCATTTGCTCCTTTGTGTGTTGTAGAATTCGAATATGGTTAACTTCCAAAACATGGAGGACATGTAAGGCGCTCTCCACGCGCATTTTTGGAGGCTCGAGCTGCCAAATGCCTAGCCTCCTTCCTCCCGATTAATGTGCATGTCGTCAAGATGACACCCCATTTGAACTAACAAATATAAAACTAATTGTAAAATATATTAAAATATTAAAAAATAAAATACAAGTATATATCAAATAAACAAGTGCAGCATAACTGCTTATACTGCCTCTTAAGATTGTATTTTAATATTGTATATAACAATGATTTTAAATAAAGTATTCATTATGTGAATATAATAATGTTGAAAAAAAAGTAAGATATATTATTTTTTTTATTTTTTTTAACAAAATGTGTGTAAATGATTAAGGATGAATAATAAAAAAGAATAATAAAAATAATTAAATATACTATGTTTTTTTCTAATGAAATTGTTAAAATGTGGATATTGAAACCTGAACAAAATATATATGCAAGGGATTTGATGGAATGGATGTATGGACATCAACCTTCTTCTTCTACATTAAATTGCTTTGTGCAGATCAATATGTGGGTGATATTTCAATACGGATTTCTGTCAAGTTGGGAAGGGGCCGTTATAACAGAATGTGTGCAAAATTCAAATAAAGAATCAAAATTTTAATGTTTTATTTATAATTTTTTTTAATCATAATAATAATTTAATATTGATTTTATAGTTTAATCATTCATAGATGTGATGCATATCTAACGTTTGTGTGGGTTAAGATAATTTTATTTTATGAATCATTTTTTTCAAAATATTAAAATAATAAAAAAAATAAAACATTAAATTTATTAATTTAATTTTTTTTTAATGTATAAAGTTTAAATCAAAAAAATGTTACTTTGACCACCCAAGAAACTTATCACTTTAATATTTAAGAAAAAAATAAAAATTTAAATAAAAAATACCTAAGTTTGATTCTCAAACTCCTTGGGAAGCCCTTTCACATAAATATGCTATTTATAATTTCGAATTGATGTGTACAAAATTTTTGATGTATCAATGGAACTTTATCTAATCCTCCAATTAAATGGAAACTCGTGACCAACTTCTGGGCTCACAAGCAACTGCTAATAACTCAAAAATGCAAGCTACATTCTGTCCATATCGAATGTTGGAAGCAAAAAACGCTGGAACTATCTAAACACTTCTCTGACATCAACTTCCACCACATCTCCAGATCACACAATAGGGAGGAAGACGCTCTCTCAAAGAGGGCCCTAAATGAAGTGGTAGGGAGACTCTCGGTCTACCACTGTGATAGAGGGATAGAGAGTCCCATTTCCTACATTAACATCTTTGAATGATGATGGTTGTCCCACATAGCAGTAGATTGTTGACAGTTTATGGGAAGTTTGCTCGCTTGATTCACTCTCCAGTCTTCCCTCCACTTTGTTGGCCTTGTCTCCATCACAACTTGGCTTTTTTTTTATTCTAATGGTCCCCCACTGCTAGTGCGCTGACTACGTTTCAAGCTTGCTACAACTTCTTTGTAAACGAATTTATACCCTATATAAATTTGAGTAAATTTTTTCTTGGAAAAAAAAGCAACTGCTAATAACTAAACCCATAATCCATAATTTTGGAAAAAATATTAAATAGTTGCTATTGATGTCTTATCACTCCAAATTAGACCTGTGTTGATTTGCATGGCTTGTCGTGCAAAATTTAGGTTACAACCCTGTTCCAAAGATGATTGGTAGGTAAATGTATTTTTCGTGGATGCGCGTACAAAATGACGTGGATTTTACTTATGCAACATATGTCAAATACATGTTGAGCACCCATTCACTTAGTGTTTGCAATTAAGTTCAAATGTGATGGTTGGGTAATTCTTTCCTTAGCAAGCAATTTATTCAATATGTAAAGGTTGTAATAAGACTATCAATTTATTGACAAATTAGGAGTTAGG
>SNQJ01S0162769.1:0-21256 GCA_010110895.2 Picea sitchensis
ACTGACTCTGACTCTAAGTGGACAAACACCTATCAAAACTTGTCCGACTGAGCTGAAACTTGGCCTATGGGTGTAGGGGGTGCTGTTCCATTTCTTTTGAGCACAAATACCCCTATCAAAATCCCCAAAGGCTAAGTTTTTACATCATTTAGCTCAAAAATTAATTAATTAATTAAATCATTAAAGACTTAATTAATAAAAAAAAACCTATCTAGACTCGACGAAATTCCGCGAAACTTTCTACACTGTCTAGCATGGTCATTTACATCAATCCTAAACAAAGGTTACCAAAGGACGAGACCATTAAGACGTCGTTCACCACTCTGGAGGAAATTATTGCATGTGCGGAGGGAAAAACTCAAGGGAAGTCAACCAGGCCCGGGAGCCCGGCTAACAACCTGAGGATAAAAAACCCTCGGTGAAAGGAACTCCCTTAATGAAAACATCCCAAGGTACCTGACCTAACTATGACTCATGCTGACTCATTACATTATTAACCCACGCAGGGGTGCGGAAATTTCGTTTACAAAAAATGTGTTGGGGCATCAAATGCCCAAGTAGAACCAATACTGTCTGGAACATATGTGCATCTGATGATGCAAACTTCATGGCACATGAGTTGACCACCATTGCCAAATGGGCGGTCAACACACCCAATGTAGGCAAATTCAGTACAAGTTTATAATCACTAGTCCTAAGGCCAAATCTATGGCACATGAAGATGAAAAAGAATATAGATATGAAAAATTAACACAAAAAGATGTAGATGGTCGTATCTTGAAATAAAGGAACTAGAATCAAACTCTGTCTCCGTTGGTGCAAACATCTTTTAACAAAACCCAAAATAATAGGTCATATGACATACTTCCTACGTCATATGTCAAATTTATGACCATTCAAAGTTACGATTTGCAATTTCTCACAAATTTCAAATTTCTCTTAAATGAAGAAGAGGTTGTGAGTGCTAATAGAGATTGAGTGTGTAAATTGATAAGAAAATAAGGTGTTTGCCTAGGTGTAAATATTAATCCATAAACTTGATACAAAGGTCAACCCAATAAGGTATAGACTCTAGAGCCGACCTAAACTAAATGTATGAAGGCTTACCTAACATATGTTGTACGGCCATGGCTTGCTTTAAGATTAATGATTAATCATCCCTCATTAGATATTTATTTATCCATGTCAAACCTTGATTATTATTTTTTTAAGATATATTAAGGTCGTCTTTTAATACACTCGAGGCACAACTTCTTATATCTTTGCTTGTGAGAGTTATTTTTTGTCGAGCACTACCACTAATGCAGCATTTCATTTTTTAGCACAATTTGTCATTTAGTAGTATTTTTATTTGGTTTGTTCAACTAAATTTGTGACTCCACTTTGACTTAGAGTAGAGTCCTAAATGTGGGCAGTGTTGTCTACCAAGACCTTGGACAACCATGAATATGGAACATCAATCATGACAAAGACCTTGCAAAGGATCAGCAAGGCATTATGGCCCCTTTCTCTTCTCTCTATCCTCTTCTTTCTCCATGAAATTTTCACACCCTAGGGGGAAATTTTGTAAATAATGTGTTAGCATGATGGGTCAATTATGTAAAAGACTTAGTCACGTGGACTTTTCCATTAGGGACGTCCTTCCACTGAGTGTTTTTTCCTTAGGTATTTATTTCTTGTTTTTAGCAATTATAAATATCTGAGTTTTTCACTCAAAAAATCCTCCAAAGCGGTGGAATGGCTCTTTAGTGACCGAGCCCATGGTCGATTAATGTCTAGGGTCAATGTATATTACCATGCTAAACATTATCTAGAGTCTTGCGGAATTTCATTAAGTCCCCCTTAGGATTTTTAATAATTAAAAATTTCCTGCAACATGGAAATTTTAATTATTTTTTATGTAAAATGTAAAAAATTGGTCCTTGGAGATTTTCTATAGGGTGTGGATGCTCAAATCAAATGGCTTATGACCCCCTACACCCTTGGACCAATTTTTAGCTCATTTGAACAATTTTTGCTAAGCCAATATCCATGAGGAGTCTAAGTCAATCAATAATCAGCAAATAATTGACTAAATTAAAAATGCCAAATTTTGCCTAAAGTTGTAAAACATGAAAATAGGGGAAAAAGTTGTTTCTTAAGTCATTTCTATGTAATAAGGGGTCAAATAAATCAAATCCCCCCTTTCCTACCCCTCATACAACTTAACTTTAGAGAGGGGGAAGAATTTGTCTCTTGTGGGGCGCACCATCTCCATTGGATTGGCCATTTGGTGATGGGGACCACATGGGAGGCCCATTCCACACCTTGGGCAACCTCTTGGGGCACTAGAGATGTGTTTAAACATTAGGAAAGGGGGTTTTCACCCCCATATTGCTTGCTTCCCTCTCTCATGGTGACCCCCCCCCCCCCCTCATTCATGTCAAGGACAAGTGTCAAGTCTTGAGAGAGGCTCTCACCTCTCTCCAAAGTATAAAAGAATGCTCACCCCTCCCATTTGGTGTTGAATTTTTTACTTATACAGCTAGCAGTTACATTTCTTCTTTATTATTATAATCATTTAGCACATTAGCTACATAAATAAGATCACTGAAAGAGAGGCAATCACAGAAACAATAGAGACACACATTTTATCCTGGGAAACCCTCATGGGGGAGAAAACCCAACAAAAACTTCCTCAACATAGATAGACCAAAGACCGAACAGAAGATCCTCCTATACTCCTTCACTAGGAAGAGTAGTGCACCACTTAACCAAGAAATACTAAGAGATAGACCAAAACCCTCCATGACGTCACCCTTAGTTGCAGTAGCAGTTCCTCCAAGACTTGCGCACTTCTTCATAGCTGCAGATCTAGTGTGGTGTGTGTCCAAATGAGCTCCATCCTCACATATAAATACAACTTATGAGGTGGCGCTAGGGTTGTGACTCTTCACTGGTGGGGCCAACTTTACCTAGGAGTGGCTAAAACCACTTTACAAATACTAGGGGCCGACTTTACAAATACCACCATGAAAATACACAAATACATATTGACCTGACTTGACCAATCCACAAAAAGGGATTTGATCTATACAATAATGACTCAAATATAAGTAGAATATTCTTCGAAGTTACAATAATTCAACATTTGGGAGTGGTTTTGGATGAGTTTTTGGCTTGGGAAAGTTTGGAGAGAGCTCCATTGTTCTCTTGTTATTTTCTTGCTAATACAATCAAGCTTTGGAGGAAGATTTTGGGGCTGGCTGGTGTACTTTTTGTGTGGTAACTTGTTGTGTTTCATTACTGGTTTTTTGTATTTGGTTATTGAGGCACAAGCAAACTATTTTGCTTGGGTTAGTTCTATTGCATTTTTGTAATAGTTCTTTAGTGAGTTTTCTTGCAATAGCTAAGTAGACTATGCAAAATTCTCGGTTGAACTAGTGTAGCTACTTTGTATTGTTTTGAAACTCACCCTTGTGAGTTTGTGAAGCTAGTTTGTGGAGTGGAGGTTGTCTAACTTGGAGAGTGGGATTCCTTGGTTGGATGCCCCACTTCTTCAACACTTTGTGAGGAGAAAGCCCCTCTCTTCCTCCACATTTTGGAAGCAACTTCATTTTCTCTCCCTTGCTGTTTTATTTTCTGTTATATACTATTTCACTACAATCTTTCAATTACATGTGTAAATTTTGTACATAATTTTTTGCCAACATATCATAGCATTCTAACTTCATTTTTAGCAATTTTTCTGCACAATTTTGCTTGCTATTTTTTTGGCAGATTTGTGACAAGTTAAGGGGAAATTCTGCCAAAATTTGAGCACAAATCAAGTGTAAAGGGCCACAAAGTCACATATTTCGGCCAGCAACACTTCTAAGGAGTAAAACACTCATTCATCCTCTCTTCTTCTTTCAAATTCTTGATCTGAAATTCATTGTAAAGTTGGGAGTCTCCCAACTCTTCTTTCTAGCATCTTAACTTTTATTTCAGCAAGCATATTTATTTTCCTTTTGCCCACCTTGGCCACAAAATTGGTAGGCTTGTGCTCCACATTGTACCAAAGTTGTGAGGCTTTAACACTTGTTTCTCTTTTTCCCACCTTTGCCAACGAAATCAGTTGGCTTGCCACCATCTCGTTGCAATAGTTGTGTGGCTAAATATCAGTTATTATTTGCCTACCTTTGTCGTTGAGGCAAAGTTGTAAGGTTAGATCTCATTCTTCTAATTCAACAAGTAAAATCTACCTGCCCCACTTTGATCATTATTCTCTCTCCTTGCGGTTCGTCCGATCTGGGCTGATAAGAAGGTGTGAAGGTTGTGTGGCTAGTATAATAGGCACTTTAGATCTTCTTCTGAAGTCAAGAAAGGATCGGCATGACTTGTGAAGCTAGAGGAGCGTCTAAGAAGGTCTCGCCCTTCTCTCCTATTGAGCATCCGACAGTAATTGACTGACCTGTGAAGCTAGAGGGTGTATCAAGGACGGCTTGCCACCTCCCCCTGTTGAGCATCCAGCAGTTCGTCCAATTTCTTGGCCCTGTTATCCCCGATAATTACACCTCCCTCCTGCTGAGCATCCAAGAAGCCATTCACTTTGGCCCCTATCCCCGACATCTAGGGGATAACTAGGAGATCATGTCTCAGGCCCACATGGTCCCAGTAGACATGTACCTATATGTGGAGCTGACTGAGTATTGTCCCGAGGGACCCATCTTCTCTTTCCTGCCTATTCTCATTCCAAGGTTCAGTATCAGCTTCCATCACTACTGGCCTTGGCTTGCATCGGAGAGGGCTCTGCTCCATGAGGTAATTGGTCCTGAGGTATCATGGTATGTGTCACATTTGATCATTATAACCCTCCTATGTATGCATTAGATCTCTTTCATTTTATATAACTGCTTGGATCTTACACAATCTACTTGACTCACCGCTAGTGATTGATTTTGTAGCTTAGCAAGTTGGTATTCATGGTTTTGGTTAGCCACCAAGGGGTTTGAAGAACCATCGTCCGCTTCCCCTCATATTATCACTTTTCACCTTAAAACCCATTCACTTTCATCCTGCTTCCTAGTCTAGCCATTAGATGACCATCCGGGTACATCTTGTTCTAGGGAAGAAGGCTAAAGCGTCTGTGGGGTAAAAGCAACTGTAAAAGATAAAAGCCATAGTTAAAAACCTAGAGATGTTTCACTAAGGGATCCCCGAGAAGGCAATAAATATTAAAAAGCCTCTCATAAGAAACCTGAGGGACCCTAAGAAAATAATAAATAATAAGTGCAAGACTTAACTAAGAGAGGATGGGAGGTCTCATCACCAGTCAGCCCATTATGTTCATAGGGTATTTAGCGGTATGACAGTTACATCCTGTCACCAAACCAGTATGCTGACCTTTGGTTGCATGGCCAAAGGAAGGGGGTCTCATCACCTAGCCACTCTCCTTATCACAAGATACCAGTAACGCCAGCCACCGCCACCTAGCCAAGGCAGCGTCCTCTTGGTCAAGGCTTGTGGCAAAATACAAATAAATAAAGATAAGGCAATAAGGGCTTGGAAAAGTGCATCCATGACGGGTAATACGGACTCTACAAAGTACCCAATACGTATCTACACACCACTTAGGGTTCCGACTCATGACTAGACATCCCTAAAACCACATCACATTACTATATATGGTTTGAATAACCCTTTACGAAAACTTTCCATTCCTTGTGGGTATGAAAGGCCCAATAGGTCGTCTTTTGGTTGTTTTGATTTTGTATAGTGGGCTTGTGTAGGGTCTTGAGCTATTAGAAGATTTGTTAGAGATGTTATGCATATATTCGATAAATTTGTATCGATGAAATGTGATTACATTGCTATGATGTTTTGGACTAATGAGCCCCTCGAGGGCGAAGCTTTTGATGTGCGTGACCATACCCTACGACACAAAATTTAGGATCTGGTAATATGGGGATGATCGGTCAGACTTCCATAACAAGAGCCCATCGATGGGACGCTAGATGGCATGTAGATGTGACAGGTGTATGGTCCTGCACATAGGAGAAGAAGGATGTTTTCATCAGGACGCTTTGCCATAGATTTAGCCCATGGGGATCAGCCCTCACCGCTGGGATCGCTGGACCCAGCTTGATCAGACGCCACCAGGCGTGGATGGACGTATGTCTAGGGCGCTTGGCAAGATGTTAGGTTTGATTGGCACTGCAGGACAAGTTGTTGAGCCCCAGGGAGGGGCAACGCCTGTCACTGATGAGCCATTGAGCCCTAAAAGGGCCAACGTTTCCCTTTAGGGGCTTGATTGGACTTTTCTTCTCATTTTTGGTATTTAGCATGTAAAAATAAAATGATTAAAATCAACTGCTAGTCTTGTCGGCCATTTTGTTGACCTATTTTCAATTTTAAGGTCAAAGTATTGTATAAATAGAGGATGTTTTCCCTCTTTGGAGAACATAACTTGCTCTCATTGAGAGAGTGACATTTCTAGTCTCTTTGTTCTTGGCTTGTTCTTGTCTCTTTGGAAGTGTGGCTAAACCTTCTGAGGAGTTATTTCTTTGGTGAAGTGGTGCTATATGCTATTGGAAGGTTTACAACTAGGGTGTGGATTGGTTTTTCTTCATGATCTTGTATGTTCTCATCAAAGCTTTCTTTGATTGAATAGTTGTTGTCTAACATTTGCATTCATTGTTATCTTGTTGTGTTGGCTCCCTAGGGTTTATCCTTACAAGCTAGCCATTTAGGGAGTCTACACACAAGTAGGCTGAGGCTTCATGTCCCCATGAAGTCAGAAGCTGCAGGCCACTGATTCTAGAGGGTTTAGCCTAGCCATAGCTGTCTAGCCTCTTTATCTTGAGCTAGTTTTGAGTATAAATTGAAGAAAGAAGTGATTCTAGGCTCAATTAAGTTACACCTAGGTTTTACTTCTAAGGTTTTGAAAATCCTTGCCTTAGAAACACTTTCTTTCAGCTACAGATTTCTACTCTAAGCCAGTCAGGCTTTGCCAAGAAAGTCTTTAAGGAGAGGTTTGTGCTCTAGGCCTAGCTTTAGCTGCTACACCTAGGTTACATTCTTAGGGTTAGGGGTTTGTGGCCTTGCTTTAGCAAATTCATTAAACCTAGGGTCTCTTTGTCCCAAGTTTGAATTCTCCTTCCAACCATTAGTCATACTTCCTTTTGACTCCATTACACCCAAGGTATCTAGAATTGATTGTTTGAGCTTGTTATGCCTTAAACCTTTTCAAACTTCTTCAAAATCAAGAACCCCTAACTAACCTAGCATCTAACCCTAGCTAGTTTTAGGACTAACCCTAAGAGGACAACGCTGGTCTTTAATCAACTTTGCTTTGATAGAAAGGTGCTGCCCTGCCTTGTCATAGCCGTGGAGTTAAATTGTACTTTGTTGGTTGATTTTTACAAAAACGCCCACCTTTACAGCTAACTGTAATCAACACCAAAATTTATATAGTCAGGACGCCATACATCATTAGAACCTTTGTTTGGATCCCAAATGTTTTCAACTTGTCATCTCCTTGATTGGTCTTGAGCTAATGGATTACATTTGTGAGTTTATTGGTGAAACTAAGCTCTTTTCCTTCAAATTGATTCATTGACAAAGCTTGAGATTACACCTCGGGCAGCAGGGTAGTATAGGTGACGTTACATTACTTGGATATCTTGTTTGTGCTCAAAACATTGTGAGACTTTTACCGCATTGATTAACATTGAGTCATTGATCATAACTCAGAAGCTTATTTGCTCAAACGCTGCACTCATTGTCTTATTGGTTGAGGTTGACGGGCCACATCATTGCAAAGAATATTGTTATATAGTGACGCACCTTTATGTATATGAGCTGGATTTGACATTGCATTAATGATATGATACATGGTTTAATTGTAGACATTGAATGCTCTTGATATACTTTACAGAAGTCACTTCTTTTCCCTTTGTTTGATAATCATTGACTTCACAATAATTATATTTATTCATTGCTCATATATACATTTGAAGATAGTCACAAATTCTGATGAAGTACTAACCGCTTGTAAGTATATACTCTATTTGTATTTGTTTTGTCTCGTAAGAAGGTGCATTATTCAGTGGGTTTCTCTTCTTGACTATCTCACTTGGGCAATGAATCAGGAAAGGGAACCTTAATCTTGGTTCATCCTTCTCACTTCCCTTTAAACCCGTGATGCCTTTGAATGCCTCGGACGTCTCCCTTGGACTTGCCCTCCTAAATAGAAAGAGCCCCCCATCGAGGTGACAGTGGGTGGGGAAGCTCCAGTTACGCCGGTTTCAAGCCCTGACTCAAGCCCTTGGACCTTTCCTACAAACCGTGCGATAACAGGCCCAAGGACAAAGTTTTGGAGGTAGTCACCTAGTTAGGTCTTCAGCCATAAATTGAGCCTAATCTAAAAAGTGACACTTAAAATTATTTAAAATCAACCAAGTTACATTGCAAAACTTTCACTTTTCAAAGCATTTTAATTACAAGCTATTTTCTTGCAAGCAATTTATCTTTCTAAGCAATCTTGTGGCTGAAATCTTATTTAAAGTCTTTTCATTTCAACATTGGAAATATTATTGTGTTTCATTAAAGTTGTTATCTTAAGCATTTCATGTTATAATTTATTGCAGCACTTTTAATTTCATCTGTGGTTAAAATCCTTTTCAAGAAAGTTTTATTTCCAGTAAAGTAATTGAAATACATTTGGAAGATTATTTGTTTGTGAAAAGAAACCTAGGCACTGGTCTTGAAGATTCAGCATATTCTATTAATTATTTGATCAAGCCTAAAGAAAGTTATTGTTTTGTAAAAGTCATTGTTGACCTCTTGGGCATTGGGTGAACCTCAAAAATTAAAATTAAACTCTTAGAAACTTAAAGAATTAACTAAGCCTAGTTACCATTAGGGTCTACCCCCCTTGGCTTCCCTAGCAGTTGGCCTAGACGGGAGGAGTCTGGATCGAGGTGTTAGTGGGTCTAGACTCAAGTACTTGCCTCCAAGGACACGCCAAGTGCGTTAGAGACTTCTCCATGTTTGCAGGTGTGTATTAAGCAGCAACAGGCAGTAATGAAAGTTGGCAAATATATGAAGGGTTCGTTCTATGTATAAGTGTCCTCATTTCTCTTATAGCTCATAGGCCAAGCTTTCTGAGTTAATAAAATATCTTTGTTTTCTGAACAAGTTATACCTCTATGTCTCATATCATGATGTGCTTCCACTGCCCATCTTGATCACACATCATCTCATATCATATGAGCTTTATCTTAGCCTAGTCAATAAAATTATATTACACGAGGAAAATGAAAATTTCTGCTCATACGTCATGGAAGGAAAATTTCAGACCTGGGAGATCAATAAAATAACTAAAAAGCAAAGAAGCCAAAAATTTAGCATGGGAGTTGAACTTAACTTGAAAAGTACGATGGAAATGGATATAATAAACATTGTTTTTTCCATTAATACAACTAACAAGAAAATACAGACCAGTATTAACTTTCTTCACAAAATTGCAAAATCAGACCAATATTTTATCAAGTTAGAAGTAATTTACCATGTGAAACCACATGCATGGAGAATCCATTGGAAAACGATGTACACGGTAGTCCACAGCACAAAATATGCACCTCGGAACCAACTGAAGTGCTGTCATCAAAACCAACTCCACGACATAAGATTTCTAAAAGGTACTGCTAAGAAAGGGAACTTCTTAGGTAATCGCTTGTAGCCCATGCATTTCTCCAAAAGTAACTCAGTTCAATGGAAACATTACACATACCATATTGTTGAGAGCAGAGTCAATAAGAAGGGAAAAAGCGTTCACTGAATGCATACTTCCTATCAACTGCCAAGGAAACATTACAGAGAATTTACATCAATATGGTTATCAAAACTTTACTATTTATGTTGTGAACTGATAACAAATGGATATAAAAAACATTCAAATGGATCCAGGATTATATAGACATACAGAACAAAGAACACTAATAAAACCAGATCAATGACCTTTCGAACTGCATAGTAAAGTAATTGTTATACATAATACAACTAAAGCTTATATTCAAAGAAAAATAACTGTGGGACTGCTGGGATACAGAAAGAGCCCCTTTCTTGGGAACAAAGTTATATCAAGGCATTCTCTCCATGAGCGTAATAGTAGAAGACAACACACCATGGGCAGAATTACTGTTGTTTTTAATGTTAATTAGCTAAGAAAACAATCATAGAGATCAAGTGTTTGTATGCTCTTTGTTACCCCTCATATTTGCATGAGAGGTAAACCTGTGATTTTCATCACATGACAGGACTTTCATGGGTGACATATTGAGATGTTGACGGACCTGAGGTATACATCTTCATTTTTGCTCAGAGATGATGCAGATTGATCATGGTGTTGCATGTGATGTTACACATTGTTTCAATGGCTTATGTGATGGATTGACTTGGTACCTAGCTCTTTCTTCATGGTTTCACTTGATGCTCATATGGATAGTAATGACATGCTCTTTGGTGCTATGGATAGAATTACTGATGTTTTTATTGTTAATTAGCTAAGAAAACAGTCATAGAGATCAAGTGTTTGTATGCTCTTTGTTACCCCTCATATTTGCATGAGAGGTAAACCTGTGATTTTCATCACATGACAGGACTTTCATGGGTGACATATTGAGATGCTGACGGACCTGAGGTATACATCTTCATTTTTGCTCAGAGATGATGCAGATTGATCATGGTGTTGCATGTGATGTTACACATTGTTTCAATGGCTTATGTGATGGATTGACTTGGTACCTAGCTCTTTCTTCATGGTTTCACTTGATGCTCATATGGATAGTAACGACATGCTCTTTGGTGATATGATAGCAGTGGATGGCCCATATATTGGTACCATTCATATTGCATACCTTTTCTTGATGGACCATCTTATTTGATGATGATGCTTGCACCTTGCTTCACATGAATTATCTTGGCATCATGGTACTTGTGCATTTTTATGCAAGCTTAGCAATTGCATTGATATTGTATGATCAAATAGGGTTCTTGTGAAGGAGCTCCCTAACACTTCAGATGTCTATCATGATCTTGTGATGATATTTCTTGAGATCGACAATCACTTTCATAGAGCACTCACCTTGCCATGAGGATTTCATGCATACTACTAGATTTTGTGGAGTGCACTAGGTTTTTAGGGTTGATTTGACATGTTTTGGCACTTGATCATGAGGAGCGCTCCACTTCTCCCGTTGTTGGCTTCATGACACATACACTTTGCAGATTTTACGGAGTTGTCTGCCTAGGGCATTGTGATTATGCCTTAGGTGTTGTGACATGCATTGGCAGTTGTGATAAGTGCCATGGGAGTTGTGAACCATGCATCGGGAGTTGTGACATTTCCTAGGGCGTTGTTGTTGATGATTACAGCTGCATGAGACATCCTCCAGGACACAGACTGATTGAGTCGACCTGAGAGAGAGCCCATGAGTTGGGTGTGTGGTTCCTATCTGAGACAGAACTGGAACGTTGTGCTGGCCTCCTCCTTACAGAGAGTTGAGATGAACTCCAGATGATTCTCCTGTGTAACGTAGTGAAAAAGAAGATCTGTTGAGTTAGACGTGCATGTGGCTGAGCACAGGTGAACATGTGAATTCCCATGAGTTGGGTGCATCGTTCTGAGACAGAGATGAAATGATGTATTAGCCTCCTCTAAGCAGAGACTTGAGATGATGAACTCCAGAATCCAGATGACTCTCCTGTGTAATGCAGTGGGAAAGAAGATCTACTGAGTTGGACGTGGTTGTGGATGAGCACAGGTGAACGTGATCCCAGTGGCTGAGCACTAGTGAGTGTGGTTCTCCTGTGAGACGCAGTGAGATAGATATGTGGACATCTCTGTGGATGTGCCCCTAGTGGCTGAGCACTAGTGGGTGTATGAGATCCCTTGCTATATTGTTCAAGAGTCAGACTTACCTGTAACCCTATTTGTAATGTAAAGGGTATAGGTCAGCCCCACCTTAATGTAAAAGATAATTAATATGGTAATTATTAATTATATTATAAGATATTGAGGTCATCCCTGTTGTGCCAATAGACACTTATGTTGACATGTTCAGTCTAATATAAGTAAAGGTAAATTCCCCATTGAGGAATCATATCACAACTGTGAGTTTGGAAATTTCAGCAAACACTTGCTCTTAGGAAAAATGCGCACCTCTCTTGGGCGCTAGGTTTCTAGGGTTTGTGAGCACCCTTTTGTGTGCTAGGTGTTTATGGTGGTGGAGGTCTTTCTCTTGAAGAATATAGCAAAGGATTGGTTGGGTTTTCTTCCCTTGTTGAGAAGGATTTCCCGGGATACTTCTTGTATACTTGTGCATGGTGTTTCTTCTTGTGATCTTGGTTGTTGCAACAAAGTGTCTATGGTTTAAGTAAAATGCTAAAATGGAATGAACTTCATGCTTAAGCCTTGCTTATTGAAAAATCAACATGGTTTCAGAGCATAGGTCTTGAAGAACCCATTGCACAAGCATCTACCAGTCATCTTCTCATTTCTGCAGAATCGTACGGCCCTCCTAGGGTTTCCAAAAAATTCGCACAGCCCTCCTTTCTTAGGTGTTCCAGCCCTTAATACTTGAACGTTGGGGCTGAAATTTGGACAGGAGGGTACGGCCTCCTTCAACGCACCTCCAAAAGCTCTTAAAATGAAATTCCGAGAATTTTTTATTTTTGGCCCTAGGGTTTCTAGGGTTCCACAAATTTCTACAGATTTCTAGTTTTTAGGGTTTCTGCAGCTCTTTAAAGAAGCCTTCAAGATTACCTGTGTGCTTCTGACTTTCAAGGCTTATTGTTGGCAGTCAAGCCCAACAAAACGTAAGGTTGCTAGCCTAGCCTATCCGTTAGGTTTTCTAGCCCAGTTGACAAGGGTTTGTGAAAAATCTAAAATTATGATGAACAGAACTATGATGGAAGATAAGCTTGATGAATCAAGCAACTTCAAGTTCCTGGAAGACAAGACTTCAGAGGAAGACTTATCGTGGGTGATACAAAAAGGTGACACTGTGACTACCTTCTTCATGAAGATGTCAGAGGACAGAAATCAGCGAGGTGCCATTGGAGAAATGATATCAACACCCTCGGGTATGCACTTGTATATATATTATTTGTATCATTGTCATGAGGGTAATTGTAGGAGGAAGGAACCTTTTGTTGAAGTCATGGATCTAGAGGGATCTCGGTGCATTCAGAGGAACAACAAACTGGAAGTGAAGACTCCAGGTTTGATTGTTGTAATTGTCATTCCTCTAACCTATATTTCTAAATTTTGGTACATTACAAGTAGGTGTTGCAGTTGTGACAATAATCATTAAATTGTTTTGATTCTAGAGATGTACTCATTATTCTCCTTTAGGAGATATTCTTGTGTTGGTTCCTCTTGTTTTCTTGTTCCAGACAGGTTAACAACAAAGGAAGATGTTTATCCTTCAGAGGGAGTCAAAACTATTTGAGAAAGAGGAAGAATAGAACATCATTGAGGCAACCAATGCAATAATGCATGATAAGAATCTTTCTATGATTCTATGGGCAGAAGCATGCATGACACAGTATATGTTCAGAACAAGAGTCTTCACCAGACTTTGAAAAACATAACTCCCGAAGAAGCCTTCACCGTAGTGAAGCCTGAGATTGAACACTTCAGGATATTTGGGTGCTCGGTGTATTTTTTATGTACCCAAAGAGAAGAAGTCCAAGCTAGACCCTTCAGGGAGAAAGGATATTGTTGTCGTCCTTATACACACTTGCAAACGTGGACTAAGTCTTGGTCCACTTAGTGTGTCCTCGAAGACACAATGTCTAAGTTCAAGCCCACTGTCACCTTGACTTGAACTTCTTCCGTCTAGGCTTACTCCTAGGGAAGCCAAGGGGGGTAGACCCTAGTTAATATGTAAGTTATTAGATGTGTTCTAGGAGTTAATTTTAATTGTTAGAAGGTTAAGGGGAATCTATCCTATATGAGAGTTAACAATGCAAATGCAAATTTTCAATGCAAAAGCAAACCTTTCCCTAAGTCAACTAAGACTAGTGCCTAAGGTTAGGTAATGGGGTCAACTAAGTTAAAGGAATTATGCTTTACAAAAGATTGCAATTAGATTACAAAAGAAACTTTATAAGATTCTACAACTTGATACAAAAGAATTACTTTATACAAGTAAATGAAACGACTATCTTCACAAAAGAATTGAAAGAATGCTAAAAATACAACACAATATACAATTATCAATAAATGAAATAGGCAAGCATCAACTAACTTGAAACTAACTTGATTTGTGTGGGGAAAAGAAAGATCATTCAAGAGGAGATTACCACAACACAACAAGCCAATACACCCAAACAATGAAGTGCCTCCACAAGATATGCAACTTCAAGGGGTGGTTTCAATGGCATCAACACACCAACATAAGCCCAAACAAGAAGTGCCTCCAAAGGATGCACAACTTCAAGGGGAACTAGTTAACCATCCACAAGAGCTCAATGAAAATGCATGTGAGATAACTTAAGTGAGATGTTTGCATAAGTTAAAGAGCATTAAACCATCAAAGGATTAAAAGATTATACCAAGTTAAGGTGGATTAAGTTTTAGGATTGCTTAAGTTGATTAAGTTAAAGTGTGAATCCTAAAACTATGTGACTTCCCTAGAACTCTTCCTGCTTGTACCAAAAGGACTGTCGAGTGCTCAAGAAGTGAGGCAAACAAGGCCACACCCTAGCTCCACAGGTCAATCCGGGAACAAAAGTACTCCACAAGGGGGACACCTAGTGTCATGAGACCATCCCTGATCTAGCACCCCCTGCTTCTCCCTTAGGTTTCTTTTTTGATGGCAAAGTTGAAACAGTTGAAGGTGATCTAATTAACTAGATAAGTTGAAGCCTTAAGAATTATTAAGGTAAATTGTCTCTTAAAGATTATGTTGAGTTAAATTAAGTTCTTGCAAGTAAAGTGAAATAGATTGCTTAAACTTGAACAAGATTTAAGTGATTTAAACTTGAAAACAAAGTAAGTACTTGAAAATAAAGTTATGCTTGAAAAACACAAGTAAAGTTACTATGCCTCCACGGCTTAAGCAATGAAAAGGAAATAGCTTCTAAGATCCTAAGATAAACCATACACAAGCATTAAAACACAACTAAATCCCTAGCCTTACGATATAGGATGGTTGGCTTTGCCAAACTCTTTCCTAGGTGTAGGCACACAATGCAAATAAAACGCAGAAAATTAAATTAGCTTGAGAAAAGCAAGCCCTTGGGACTCCCTTGGGCTTGATTTCAAAGAGAATGAGAGAGAGAAAGAAGTGGATATTTGTTACCCCAACTTGGGAGGAGTTTTCTTGACTTTAGATGCCCCAAAATGGGTTGTTCCTCCACGTTTCTGTCACGAATCTGTCAAAAACCAGCAAGTAAAACTTGTTGGAAAAGCAGCAGAAATCACTAGAAATCTGCAGAAAATTTTTGTTAGTGAAAATCAGAAATTTTAAATGTAAAACCAGCAGTATATATATTCGTTTTTGGTCTAATTCAGAACACAAATCCACCCATATATAGAAGAATATGAAAAGAGAAGCATAACAGAAAATACAAGAGGTTTTAAGTGAGTGAAAAGGAAAATTTCCAGATCTGAAATCTTCACTCCAAACCCTTAGGTAACCTGCAAATCTTGTGAGAAAAGCTACAAAAATAGAGAGAATGTGAGTAGATCTAGATGGTAAAACAAAATACTTTGTAATACCCAAATAAACACTTTACTAGACCTATGATAATACTACCACAAATCTATCCAAGCAAAATACTTTGCTTGGAGTTCCTACTCTACATCTATAAGCTAAGCATACACAAGAAAATAAACAAGAACAAGATCACCTCATTAAGCAATATGGCACCAAGAAGACTCTTCACACCATGTATCCTCCAAAGTTTTTTGTATTAGAAGCAAGCTAGGACAAATACTTGCCCAAGCTTGAAAAAAGAAAGAGAGAGCAAGAAGAATGAGAGAGAAGAGTGGGAGAGAAAGGAGAGGAGAGGACAAGAGAGAAATGGGTAAAGTAACCATGCAGTGAGAGATCATGTGTAAAATGAGGGGGGGAAGGCTCTTACTTATACTTGGGAGCCAAGAATGACCCCTCTTGGATGAGTTACAAGTGTCACACATCTAAGAGAAATAGACAAATTCAAGGAAAAGTCACTTTTAGGGTTTTGGTAAGTTAGGGTTTTGGAAATGAGTTGGCATGAATTGGAAGGACTTAACAAGTCAAATGATGAGTTGTGGGGTCTAGGGAGGCGCAACAAGTGATGGAACAAGTCTCCCATTAATTTTTTTATTATTTTTTTACTTTTTGGAGACTTTCTAGAAGGGCAGTAGACCTCTCTAGGGAAAGTGACGTTTTTGTTTAATGGCTAGGTGAGGGGGTGAGGTGAGGGTTGGAAAAGGTTAGGAATGGGTTAGGAAAATGTTTGGGTAAGTTCTCCCACTCTTTATCTAACCAATTTTCTCAATTTACAATTATTTGACAAGTTTGACTTTGTCAATTCCAGCAATTAAATTGTTGTCTTAGACTAACTTAGACTCCTCATGGACAAACCCTAGTGGAAAAACTCGGCAACGGAAAAAACTCGGCAAGGGTCCTGAAAACATCGGCTCGGAAAAAATCARCGAAAAAATCGGATAAAATCGGAAAAACTCGRCAAACATTAAAAAATACATAATTTATTCATTTTTTTTCAAAATTTTAAACATTTTTCAATATATAAAGCAACAACAACATCATATAAACAGATAGGCACATAAATACGGAGAAAGAACCGATACATCAAAGTCATTACTAAAAGTCTGAAACCAATACAAAAAAAAATTCCGATTTACCGATTTTTTCCAATCTGTGGCGAGTTTTACCGATTTTTTCCGAGTTTTGCCGAGTTTTTCCTGAGTTTTTCAAAAAAACGCGATTTTTCCAAAACCCAAAAAATTGCGATTTTTTGTTTTGAAAAAATCGGCAAGCTGAAAAACTCGCAATTTCCCCGATTTTTGCCGATTAATCGGCGATTTCTTCTACTAGGGGACAAACACCTAGCAAAACTTGTCCAATTGAGCTGAAACTTTCTCCAAGGGTGTAGGGGGTCTCATTCGATTTCTTTTGAGCACAAATACCCCTATCAAAATCCCAAGGATCTAGTTTTTACAATTTTTATCAAAAATAATTAAAATTACCAATAAATGGGTAATTTTAAAAAATTAAAAAAAACTATCTAGACTCGACGGAATTCCACAAGACTCTAGGATATGTCTAGCATGGTCATTTACAATATTCCTAGACACTAGCTACCACAGGGCCCGACCATTGGAACGCCTTTCACCACTTTGGAGAATTATTGTGGGAGTGAAAAACTCAAGGGAAATTAATAAGGCTAGTTAGGCCAAATTAATAACCTGAGGAAAAAAAACACTCGATAAAAAGAGCTCCTCCAATGATGAAGTCCTAGGAAACTGACCTAAACTATGATCCATGCAGACCCATTACATTATAATCCCACGCAGGGGAGCGGAAATTCCAATTATAAAAACACGTGTTGAAGCCAAAATTTCCTTGTAGAAGCCAGTAAGTCTTCAAACTAGTAACACCATCAGGTACATATCATCATGGCACATGGAGTTGACCCCCTAGTTAAAATAGGTGGTCAACAGATACATTTATGGGATAACAGTGAATCTTCGAAGACATTCCAGATCGACATCCCTGGTTAGAGACAGATTGAGACAAGCAGAGATGTTGTCCTTGAAGAAGAGATAGTATTTCAAAGATCCAGAGAATCTCAGATGGAGATTGACAGTGAGACAATAAATTCTCCCCCTTCAGCAGTTCAGAGGGAGGCAAACATTATTCCAGCTGATCCAGTTTCTCCAGTTGATATGTCCAGAGATATTGCAGTAGGACATAAAAGGCCTACTTAGGCTCACTCTGTAGGAGGCAGAGAAACATACAAGCCTCTCAAGGCACATCCCGAAAGAACAAAGAGATTTTTCGAGCTACTCTTCAGCCATGAGCCACATCACTGATTCTGAGCCTTCTTGTCATAGAGAAGCGACAGGTGAACAGGTATGGCAAGATGCCATAACAGAAGAATACCAGTATATTTTAAACAATGATGTATGAGACATTGTTCCAAGAGACCAGTAGGGAAGTCTATGGTGACTTCCAAGTAGATCTATAAAAATCAAGCATGCAGTTGATGGAAGTGTCGAGAAATACAAACTGAGATCTGTGGCCAGAGGATTCTCACAAACAGAGGGAGTGAACTATGATGAGACATATTGATCCAGTAGACCGATGCACTTTCATTTGTACTACCATCCATGAGTTGGAAACTACATCAGATAAATGGATTCTTGATGAGTTTGGGTTTCAGCAAAAGTGTTTCTAATCCAAACCTATATTACTACATTGGTGACGAAACCCTGATTTTGATGACTTATTCAGGAAGTTGTGTTGTTGGATACAAGCAAGCCTCAACTTATGATTTCGAGATGAAGGATCTAGGTATGATGCACTATTTCTTGGGATAAGAAGCATGACAGAGGACTGATGAGATTTTTCCTGAGTCAAGGAAAATATACAATGGATATTAAAGAAGTTCCGTATGACAGAATACAAATCCATGTCTACACCAATGGTGATGGATTTGACAAACAATGATGATGATTCAGACGAGATTGATCCACATGTGTATCGACAATTGATTGGATCATTGATGTATCTAGTTAACACCAGACCTGATATATGCTATGCAGCGAATGTGCTTACTCAATCCATGAGTCAGCCAAGACAGACTCACTGGATAACAGTAAAGCATGTATTGAGAATTTGAGATATATACGAGGCATAGTTGGATATGGCGTGAGATATGCCTCCAAAGTGAACTTGAGTTTGCAGGGATATGCCGATACAGATTGAGCAAAGAGTACAGTGGACCGGAAGAGCACATCCGGTTGTTGTTTTACCTTGGATTTGGCCATGGTTTCCTGGTGCAGCAGGAAACAAAGCTCAGTGACCTTGAGTACCGCAGAAGCAGAGTATATAGCATTGAGTATGGCAGTCTGCGAAGCCGTGTGGCTTCTGACAGATTTATTTGATCATGAGATGGATCCTATTATTACTTGTGATAACCAGAGTTGTGTGAAGCTCTATGAGAACCCTATGTTTCACGGTAGATCAAAACACATTGAGATAAAATATCATTTTCAGAGACATGATGCAAAGGAAAGCAGTACACGTGCAGTACCTAACTACACATGAGCAGATTGCAGACATCTCCACCAAACTGACTTGGTGAAGAATACCTCTCTAGTTGAGAGGGAGTGTTGATGACTACAGCTAAGAAAAAGTTCAAGTACTTCCATGCGAGACTTGGCCTGATAGAGAATGCCTACCTAGCTGAGAGGGAGTGTTGATGATTACAGCTACGTGAGACATCCTCCAAGACACAGACTGATTGAGTCGACCTGAGAGAGAGCCCATGAGTTGGGTGTGTGGTTCCTATCTAAGACAGAACTGGGACGTTGTGTTGGCCTCCTTCTTACAGAGAGTTGAGATGAACTCCAGATGATTCTCCTGTGTAACACAGTGAGAAAGAAGATTTGTTGAGTTAGACGTGCATGTGGCTGAGCATAGGTGAACTTGTGAATTCCCACGAGCTGGGTGCATCGTTCTGAGACAGAGATGAAACGATGTATTAGCCTCCTCTGAGCAGAGAGTTGAGATGATGAACTCCAGATGACTCTCCTGTGTAATGTAGTGGGAAAGAAGATTTGCTGAGTTGGACATGCCTGTGGATGAGCACAGGTGAACGTGATCCTAGTGGTTGAGCACTAGTGAGTGTGGTTCTCCTGTGAGATGCAGTAAGATAGAGATGTGGACATCCCTATGGATGTGCCCCTAGTGGCTGAGCACTAGTGGGTGTATGATCCTGTAATTCTAATGAAATGGTGCATCGCTCGGTGACAGATGAAACGTTGTATTAGCCTCCTTTGAGAAGGGAGTTGATGAGAAAATACAGATGAATCTCCCGTGTAATGTAGTGGGAAAAAGAAGATTTGCCGAAGCACATGCTCGGATGATAATGTGTGAAGTGGATCCTAGTGGTTGAGCACTAGTGAGTGTGGTTCTCCGTGAGAGATGAAGATAGAGATGTGGACATCCCTATGGATGTGCCCCTAAAATGAAAGCACTAGTGGGTGTACAAGGAGATCCCTTGCTATATTGTTCAAGAGTCGACTTACCTGTGAACTCCTATTTGTAATGTAAAGGTGTTGGACCGCCTATTCACAAAGCACAGGGGTCAACTTATTATCATGAAGATTTATCTATATTGAAGATGAGATGGTTCACTTGCATCTAATACCCCAAAGACTTAAATTCTTTTGTAAACGGATTTCCGCACTCTCGCGGGTTTATAATGTAATAAATGTCCTGCATGGACTTAAGCAGTCGCAATCTTGATAAGTTAACAATGGGAGTTCCTTTCATCTGGGTTTTATTCTCAAGTTGTTTCCACTGCATGCCCCTCGGCCGACTTTGAGTTTTTCCTCCACGTGCTTCCTCCAAAGTAGGTGGAAGGCCTGTGGTCTCATTCATCGAAAGTAACCTCTTAGGATTGTAAATGACCATGCAAGAATCAAGCCTCACACTACGAATGTTGAGTATTTTTTTAATTAATTAAATTTTTAATTAATTTAATTAATTAATTATTTTTGAGCTTAATGTTGTAAAAACTTCGTCTTTGGGAGAAAGATAGGGGTATTTGTGCTCAAAATGAATAGAACAGCACTCCCTACACCCACTGGCCAAGTTTCAGCCCAGTCAGACTAAGTTAACATGGTCTTAGTCCACTCAGAGTCAGTTAGAGTCATAAACGACAATTTTAATTGCTAAGGTGATATTATTAAAATATCACAAAAACATTGTAATTTTGAGTTAGTGAGTGGATGCTAAGGGGGCAATGAGCAAGTTAGACCCTCCTAACCTACCCAAACCCATCCTAACCTTTTCCCAACTTAATTCAACCTATTAATTCACTTTTTGACCATCTTTTTCCTTGCTCTAAGGGGAAATTCGACCCATAACTAATTAATCCCCTTAAAATCCTCCTTGGGGACTTCAAGAGACACTCCACACATGTGGAGCGCTCCCCTAGGCTACCAAAACCCTAAACTACCAAAACCCTAACCTCTAAACTAACCTTA
>SNQJ01S0162769.1:21266-39927 GCA_010110895.2 Picea sitchensis
TCCTTTTGTCTTTGGGAATATGAGAGTAAACTGGACATCCAAATATTCTTAGGTTTTCCACATTAGGTTTCTTACCTGAGAAGGCTTCTTCTGGTGTCATGTCCTTCAATATACGATGAGGGCTTATGTTCTGTACATATATTGCCATCATTGCTGCTTCTCCCCATAGAAACATGGATAGACCTTGATCGTTCAATAAGGCTTTCACCGTTTCTTCGATAGATCTGTTCTTTCTTTCTGCTACACCATTTTGTTGAGGATTATGAGGAACAATCAGCTCCCTCCCAATCCCTGTCGATTTGCAGAATGCAACGAACTCCTTCGAGGTTTATTCTCCTCCATTAGCTATTCTTAATGTCTTGATCTTCTTGTTCGTGAGGTTTTCTATTTCTACCTTGAATTCTTGGAACTTGCTGAATACTTTGTCTTTTGATTTCAATAGGTATAGCCACGTCTTTCTTGAATAATCATCTATGAAGATTACGTAGTAAAGAGATCCTCCTAGATATTTGAGTGGCATTGGACCGCAAACATCTGAGTGTATTAGATCTAGGATTTCCTTGGATCTGTTGTTGCTGCTTGGGAATGGTTTCTTGATATTCTTCCCAAGGGCACATCCCTTGCAGATTCCTTCATGTGTAGATTTCAATTCTGGTATTCCTTCAACCATTTTTCTGAGAAAAGGTAATGCTTGATAATTGATATGAGCATACCTTCTATGCCAAAGCTCATTAAGGTTGACTTCGTCATGTACTAGAGCTTCTTCATTTTGTTCTAGTAGTCTATACAGATTTCCTTCACGACTTCCAATAACCCTAGCATCCTCTATGCTGGAATTCTTATGCCATGATAACACCTTTCCATCCATGAAGGTTATTTAGTTTCCTTTGTCTTCTAAACATGATATTGATACAAGATTCTTTTCTAAACCAGGTAAATATAAAACATTGCTTAAGTGAACATGATTACCTGATTCCAATTTGACGGAGGCTTGTCCAAATCCTTCGACGGGGTAAGTACTTTTGTCTCCAAGCTCCACTTTGTACGATGTCTTTCTCTCATTTAGATTTGAGAGTATGGCTTGATCTCCCGTCATGTGTCTAGAAGCTCCACTATCGATTATCCACATGTCATCTTCAATCGTCCCAATAAGTGTTGAGTAGTGTAAAAGACTGATTGTTTCACACATGTCTTCGGTTGACTGGTAACTGGTCATGCCTTGATCCAAAACTTCAACTTCGTCATTTTTGTCTTCTGAGAGAGCCAAGAGGTGCGTTGAGTTAGGGTGCATCTGAATATCTTCTTCTTGAGCGAGATGCTCCATCACAAGGTGTCAGATCAAAGATTTAGGGTTTCTGCAACTGCTTCTGCTAGTAACCCTAGCTGCAGTGTTTTGGAAGTTGTTCCTATTAGTAACCCTAGCGGCAGTTCCTCAACGAGCTCAATATCTAGCGGCTATGTTTCCTTCCAGCGTTTTAAGCTGAATGAAGGGGGTGTGGGCCCATAACCTGTTAGAATATAGAAGATTGTGCTCATTTTACCATTGACGATACCCTCGTCACCCAACCATAGGCCGAAGCCACCCTCCGAGCACCTTGACCTTGACAAAGAAGAGAATCCTGGTAGCAATCCAATAGCCAAGAGAGGCTAATGCACTAGGCAAGAATAGAAACCAAGCTAATCAGATAATCCCACCCAGAGGCTAGCGCACACCTTCCCAAAAACTTGCGCACAAGCTGCTACTGCACCTGCGCAGATCCAGTTCTCTCTGCAACTACTGAGATGTGAATAATGAGAACTGGCGCCCGGTATTTATAGTAGTCTGGGCATTCTTACTAGGGCCGACTTCTCCTTCTGGGTACTAATAAATTCATTTTAAATATATTTCTGCAGCCGACAACTTGTCTAGGGTTTCCTTCATTTCTTTGCTTCCTTCTGGAGTATTCTAATCTCGTCATAGGTCACAATAGAGGTGCATACCTCTCGAAGCTACCATAATATTAACACATCCCCCCCTAGGGGAACGTTGTCCTTTTGTGTGATTGACATTTTTTGCAATTTTCGCTTATGCTCTCAACTCTCACTTTAAAGAAGCTAAAATCAATCACAACACTACATAACATTAGTTTATATTTCCATTTCTTAGTGTAGTTTTCATTTTCTAGCTTAGTTTCAATTTCAACATTTTACTTTCTGCTATTTCAATTTGGAAATAAACCATCCCCTTAGCTTCCCCTAGTATTGCTCTAACCCCTTGCGAGCCTAGCTTGATCTGAGGGACCCATCAGAGCGAAGACTGGTCAGTGTGGAGTAATTTAATACGGCAATCCATTAGTTGTTATTGTTCAGTTGGAAAATGCAGAGAGTTTGCGTGTGAAGTCAGACGAGCCTTCTCAGAACTAAATTCTCCTTGTGTTGGAACTCTGTCATTCTCTTGAACTTTTGTGTGAAGCCAGAAGGATATTCTCCCTGTTGGACCTCCGACATAGTTCAACATCCAATCTGAGGGATAGCCTCTAAGGGGCCAAATCTAGATTAGATTTGTTTTTCTTGTCATCACTTTGCACACAAATCACATAGTGGCTTGCACTCACAATAGCCACTCCACAATAAACACACTTAACAAAACTCATAATAAAATTCACTAAGAGCACTTGCAATACAATCTCCATTTGGCAGCATTACATACATCTTGCAATCTTTACATTATTGGCACAGGTCTTCATATTTTCTTATCTTTTATCCTTCAAGCAATTGTATCTGCCTTCATTACTGTATATCTTTCATGCAAATACTTTACATGCTTTGAATATCTTTATTATAAGCAGTTTCATTTATTGTCATATATGTTGCTAGCATAGATCTATTTGTAGTTTCTCTTGTTGCAAATAAACTCCTAGATTTAATAATTGTGCTTAGATTTAGTTTGATCCTTAGATTCTTTTATTAGGGACTACCCCCCTTGGCTTTGCTAGGAGTTGGCCTAGACGGAGGAGTTGAGGATTAGGTGACAGCACCTTGACTCGAAACTTGCCCCCAAGGACACACCCAGTGGATTGAAGGTTTCTTCCACATTACCTGAGGTGTGTATAAGGTGGAAACATTTTTTGGAGTCGTTGTTGGGGATAAATCTTTCTATTCCCGGTGTATGACTTTTTGTTTTCCTTTTTTCCTTTTGCTTTGTTTGATCCTTCTTATATATTCAAAATAAACTTGATCATCTAGCGACTCCACATCAAAATAATTTGAAAAAGTGTTTTGCAAGAAGGAACTCACAGGTTTGCTTAGCTTCATCCTTGAACCTGAAAAGGTTTATAGGAGGAGGTTGAGCAAACTTTCTTCTCGTAGGATCCTTAATAATCTGGGATCTTAGTCAATATATGATTTTCATTCTTAATGTCATAATAAAATGGCTGATTTTTATAATCCTATTGATTTTTCAGAAAAAAATGGTTATCCTCATGAACTTCCTGAAGCAGCCGTTGAAAACTTGCCTGCTTTTTATAATGCTGATAATGCTAATTCTCACATCAAAGCCTTTTGGCGGTGTATTAATAAGTGGTGTGATGCACATATTCATGAGGATTTTCTAATGAAATTGTTTGTCTAGTCTCTTGAGGAAGATGCTTATGATCGGTTTCATGATTCGGATGATTATAAGTTTAAAACCATATAGGGGCTGATACGTGCCTTTTCAGAGAGATGGGGAGATAGACACGAAGATTGTCATTGGTTAGATGCTCTGGATTCCATTAAAAAGAAAGAAAATGAGACCATGAATGAGTTCAACAAACGCTTTAATGATTTGATCCATGATCTCCCAGATGCCATCAGACCTCCAAACGATGCTATCCTCATCTACTATATGGGAGCTTTCAGTGATGAAATGTATTATCAACTTAGAAACAAAGAGCCATCTTTCCTTAAGGAGGCTCAAGCCCACGCCCATAAAATTGAGTCAAACATGCAACCTTTAGGAAGATCTGATCTACTTGACTTTACCATGGGCAATTCTTCAAAGACAGGTAAACTAGAAAATAAAGTAGTCTGCACAGAAAATAACGAACCTTCTACTGTCCCTTTGGAGGAATTAATAGAAATGATCAATATTATGGAAGCCAACCACGACAACCAACTAAGCATCATGCAAAATCACTTGATTCAAGAAGAGAAATCAAGTATAAATACTTTTCAACCTTGGACAAGTGACATATGGCAGAAGAATGATCTTTACCAAGATCAAAGATTTCCAAGTCAAATGGAAATTACTAGTATGGATAAGCACCAAGATCCTCCTTGTTATACAATATGTGAATATTTCCATGAAGAGCCCACTTTCCAGCACATGAATGAGGAAGAGCTCCCAGAGGCAGATAATGCAGTGTGGTCCGACTTCTTAGCACCCATTAAGGAAGATGCTTCAGCAATTTCGATATCAAGTTTTCAGCCTTCAAATGAATTGATAGATAGTGAGGATAAAATGAGAGAAAATTGCAGTCTATCAATTCCAAATTATTTCGAACAGTGGCAGCCCTCCAACAGCAACAGTCAAGTTTTGGAAAGTATAAATATTTTACGAGACTTTAAAGATGGTTGGAATAAAGGACATTTTTTTCAAGGATGGTTTGACCCCAAGAAAATCCCCAAATTGATTAAAGTTGGAAAAGGGTCTTCAGTAAGTCATCCCGGTCAGGGTTTCTTCAGGCAGATTCGGTCTTACTTTGTCCATGGCATGGCTAACCCAAATACATACTATCTTAGCAAGATGGACAGTTTCTCAAAGGAAACATCTAATGCCCATGGGGCATCCTTTGTAACATATATCTCTAACCCTTCTCCTTTGTACTTTAGTATCTTTACTTCTTCCTTCTATATTATCTCACTTTCTTCTTTTGCACTTTCCTGTACATATATATATTATTCATGCAAATTATGTCTTAATTGATGGTTTCTATATATGTGTGATTGATGTTATTTTAACGAGACACTTATGATGCAGGTTACAGATTCTAGATTCTCGCATGCTCTCCTTTCTTAAAGATCAAGCACACATCCCCATATGGAGCCAATGTTACCCACCAAGTTGCACTAGGATGGACTTCTAGTAGAGCCGCCAAAGTTCAACAAGATACTTGTTCAAAGTCAGAGTTCAGATGTCCAGCTGGCCAATATGGCCACCATTTTTCTTCTTCTTCTTCATATCGCATTTCCATACCCCCCATGGGGAATTGTAATAAAATGAATTTAGCATGCTGAACTTGTAAAAGGCTTAGCCTCCTAAGACTTAATCATGAGTGCATTACTCTAGAGTGTTTTTTTTACTTATTAATTATTTCCTGCTTGAATTTTTTAAGTGAGTTATAATTTTTGAGTTTTTTCAATCATTTCCTCCAAAGTTGAAGTGTGTACTGATGATTAGGCCTTGGCATGGTTATCTAAGTCTAGTGTCTAATGTATATTACCATGCTAACATCCTCCTAGAGTCTCATGAAAATGCGCTAAGTCCCCCTTAGGTTTTTTAATGTTTTCTACAAATAAAAAATTTCCCGCAAAAACGAGATATTTTAATTGTAAATAATGTCTAAGTTAAATAAGTGGTACTATGAGGGATCATATGCCTTGGGGGTATTCATTTTCACACTCAGAATACCCACTTTACCTATGTACCCACTTTGTGAGTGAAAATAGTGATTTTTAATCACTAAAAGTCAATTTTACTCACAAAAAGTGAAAAAAAGACCAAATAAAGACAAAAAATTTAGCATTGGGAAACATGTTGGGGACATGTTTTGAGTCAACTCGCCCATTCTTGAGTTAACTAAGCCTTTGTCGCACTTAAAGAGGAGTTGTGAGTGAGTTATGGAGTGAGTGGTGTATGAGTTAAGTGGTATGGTGGAGATCTCAAGAGAAGGTGTGCCCTCCTTCATGAGATGTGGTGCACCCTCCTTCATGGTGTCAATCCCAAGAATGACTCGCCATCTCTTTCTCTTAGTGGTGGCACCTTAGTTGAGAGGTGGCATCTACCTCTTGAGTTGTGTTCAGAAGTGGCACCTTTCTGTTGATATTTTTGGTAGTTGTGGGAGGTATTCACCTCCAAGAGAACTCCTATAGATTGATATCATGAGAAGAGAAATCCCCATTCACTTGTGATGAGAGATACTTGTACATGTCGGCCCTACTATGTAAAGGTTAATTTATATTGAGTTATAAATCAATTTTTTATGTAACTTGTACAAGTCGGCCCTTGTGAAAAGACACATCCCCTCATTACATTGGACATATATATATATAAGGTCAAGCCTCTCTCATTTATCACACACAACTCGCCCTCCTAACACATCTGAGGCAGCTGCAAGGAATACACATCTGAGGTAGCCGCAGGGAATACACATCTGAGGCAGCCGTAGGGAATACTAATCTAAGGCAGCCGCAGGGAATACTAGTCTGAGGCAACATAATTCGGCCTAATCTGAGGCATTTCAATTTTCTATAACAACATCTATCTCTGTATCTGGGTGAATTTCTCTTGGATATATTTTTGTAGTAGGTCTCCTGTTCTGCTCGGGGGTGGCACTTGAGGATGCCTATGGTTGGGTGGTAATAAAAGAGCATTACCTATGGTTAACGAGTAGACCCATTTTTTTGTGTGTTATTTGTGCTTTGTTATTCTTCTTGAGATCCTAGTTAGGTTACTGTTGTTGTAATCTAGTCTAGCTTTTAAAATTCAACATGGTATCAGAGCAGTTCCTGTAAGATGACCATTGCACAGCAGTTAAGTGTTGTTGGGGCACAAATTGTAGGCACAAACAAAGGGGCCAAGCCTCCTTAACAAACCTGCAATGAAGTCTAAAGTTGGCAGCTTTGAAAACAGATCTAAGGCAAGTATCAGCTGCAAGTCCGAACTGTTTGATGACACCTTAACCGCAGGTCCGAGCCCAGTTTTGTGGGTTGTGTTGCCGTCCTTATACACACTTGCAAACATGAGCTAAGTCCTGCTCACTTAGTGTGTCCTCGGAGGCACAATGCCTAGGTTCAAAGCCCATGCTGTCACTTTGACTTGAACCTCTTCCGTCTAGGCTTACTCCTAGGGAAGCCAAAGGGGGTAGACCCTAGTTACTAGATGAATTATTAAATGAATTATAGGAGTTAATTTTAGTTTATTAAAGGTGAGGGGAAGCTAGCTTATATGGCAAGCAACAATGCAAATGCAAATCTTTAAATGAGAGTCAAACCTTTCCCTAAGTCAACTATGACTAGTGCCTAAGGTTGGGCAAGGGGTCAATTAGATTATACAAGAATTAAATACAACTATGCAAGATATAAACAAATAACGAGATAGGATACAACAAGAATTATGTTACAATTGATATATACAAATTGAAATATACAAGTTGACAAGATAGCTCACAATGAACAAGATGAATTAGATTATGGCACAATATATATATGATGAATTAAAGAATATCTAGGACAAGAGATATTCAACTTACAAAATGGAATGATTGAAATATATCATACATGAAACTTTGTGAAAAGGAAATGACTATGAATAACGATTTTACAAATATACAAGGAAATTAGATTTTGGACCAATCACATGAGATAGAACAATAAAGATATTACTTGAAATGTGAATTGCTTGAAATACACAAATGTATGAATATGTAAATTACCTTAAAGTGTGATTGTCAAACTTGAAATGAATACTTGCTTGAGATATAAATACCACAACTATGAGATTGCTTGAAAATGAACTTGAAATGCTATGTTGCGAGATTGTCTTGAAAAATGTATTGCAAGTGTTGTTAATGTAGTGTGTAGCTTAATTTTAATAGATTTTAGATGTCACTTTGATTAGGGAATCAAGTTTGATAGATTGAGTCCTAGACTATGTGACTACCCCAAAACCGTTATTATTCTGACCAAAAGGGAGTGTTGGATGCTCAAGAAGTATGGCAACAAGGCCTACCCTAGCTCCACAAGTTAAACCCAAAGAATCAAGGTACTCCACCCGAAGGACACCTAGTGCCGTGAGATCATCCCTGACCTAGCACCCCGAGCTTCTTTCCAAGTTTTAGATTTTATGGTGCAAAAACAATAAGTGGTTGTGGATGCCTAATTACTACCTCCAACCTTTGCCCTTTCTTGTCACCCAGGATCCAACTAAGTGGCAAGGGGAGAGAATACGAGGCAAACGTTGGGAACACAAATATTACTTGAGCAATGATTTTAACTTAAAACAAGCCTTCCATTATTGCAAGGAATTGCTAGGTGCCAGTCTCTTGCAAGATGGGGCAAAATAAATGAATTGAAAAGTTTTATTAGTTTGCTTTAACAAATAATGAAATTAGTTTATTGCTTGCTTTACAAATTGAATGAAATTACAATCCCACAACTACGGTCATATGGAGGCACTATGCCTACCTTTTGACCAATGTGGGTATTAATTAAATAATTTAAAAATTAAATGTGCTTGAAAGAATGAAATAACTTGAAAGCAAAACTACCTCAACTATGGCACATGTGGAGGCACAATGCCTATCTTTTGACCAAAGTGGGTACTTAAAAAAAGGAAAAATGCTTGGAAATAAAATGCAAACCACACAATGGCTCAAGTGGAGGCGCAATGCCTACCTTTTGGCCAAGTATGGGCGTAAAAGTAAAAAGCAAGAAAGGAAATCCTAACTATTACAATATCAAATTTTTATGTAAATTTACAAGAATGCCACCCAAAAGACTCTAAAAGGTGGCTTACAATTAATAGAATATGTAGGAGGGAAGTGGATTTGATATCCCAACTTAAAAATGCCCTTTTGAGGCCTTTGGGGCTAAAACACTTGTAGCAACTCTCCTTTGATGCTAAAAATCTGCATAAAATATGTCAAAGGATATTTTCGTATGTATGCTACAAAAACATGAAACTTGTTAAGTTTAGTTAGCCCAATGATACATAAACTTAAATGAAATCTTGAGATTGATTTTGAAACTTTTAGCATCTATTTCATAACAAGATTTAGAGTGAAAGAGAGGAGGAAGAGAATGTTAGATAATCTTAGAAACTTTGGAATGATTAAAAGAGTTGGCTTTCCACTCTAAAGCCAATCCTTTAGTGAATCCCAAGTAAGCTTGCCCTTTGCTACACAAGAAAATGGAGGTGAGAGCATTCAAAGAAGCTGGCAAAATACTTTGAAAACTTGCTAAGAAGTTATCACAAAATAGATAGCAATACTACTACCAATAGCACCCAAGCAAAATACTTTGCTTGGGTCTCCAAATATAAACTAATGAAAGCAAAATATGAAACTAAATGGTAAGATATCACCTCAACAACACACAATGGAGACACCAAGAAGACTCCCAATGCACACCAAAAATTCTCCAAAGCTTCCTTTATTATCCACCAAAATGTTGCTACAAATACTTGTAGCAAGATTTACACATGAGAGAGCACATGAGAGCATGAGAGAGTGAGGGAGAGGAAAGGAAGAAATTTGGCATAATAGACTTGCTATGAGAAGAGATGGTAAAATGAGGAGGAGAGGCCTCAATTTATAGGAAAGGAGGAGGAGGAGGAGGAGGAGGGAGCCCACTTGGATGGGCTCCAAGTGTCACCCATCCAAAGGAGGAGGGTGCACTTTAGCTTCATGAGAGCAAGTGGATGGATGAGGGGCGAGTTGGGAAGGGAGAAACCCCTTTCCCTATTATTTAAAAGTCAAATGGGGTCAAGTGGGGAACTTTTCCAAAGTATTGGGGTTCCCCATGGCTTATTTTAATTTTTATGAGATATTGGGCAAAGAGGGGGGTGCCCCTCTTCTAAGGGGATGGTGAGTGTGGGTTGTAGGTTAGGCTAAGGGGTTTTTCTAAGTTGGAAATTGTTTTCCTAACTTAGGCGGGGGCTATTGGGACACTTCTCCCATACTCTCTCATGACTTTCATGACTATGACAAAATTCGGCAATTTTAACTAAGCCAATTACATGCTGATTTTTTACTGACTTTGACTCCTCATGGACAAAGGCCTAGCTAAACTTGTCCGACTGAGCTTAAACTTGGTCCAAGGGTGTAGGGGGTCTCATTCCATTTCTTTTGAGCACAAATACCCCTATCAAAAGCCCAGGGACCTAGTTTTTACAATATTTATCAAAAATTAATTGATTAATTAATTAATTAAATTCCCAACCTAAGGAAATTTTAATTAATTAAAAAAAAACTATCTAGACTCGACGGAATTCTGCGAAACTTTTTGAGTTGTCTTACATGGTCATTTACAGCATTCCTAAACACTGGCTACCAGAGGATGACTTCATTAGAACGTCTTTCACCACTTTGGAGAATTTATTGTGGGAGTGAAAAACTCAAGGGAAATTAATAAGGCTGGTTAGGCCAAATTAATAACCTGAGGATAAAAAACACTCGGAGAAAGGGACTCTCCTAATGAAGAAATCCTAAGGTAACCGACCTAACTATGATCCATGCAGACCTATTACATTATTATCCCACGCAGGGGAGCGGAAATTCCATTTACAACAAAATGTTGAAGGCCAAAACTACCTTGTAGAACCAACAAGTCTTCAACTTGGTAGCACCATCAGGTGCATATCTTCATGATACATGGAGTTGACCCCCTAATTGAATAGGTGGTCAACAGGTTATCTTATCACAGGTCCGAGCCACAGTCTGAGAGAGTATTGGTGCAGGTCTGAGCCCTGTTTTTTGGGCATACTAGCAGCAAGTTTGAGAAGAGATAGAGGCAGAGTCTTCAACAATTAGAAGGGCAGTTTTCTGGGCTGAGTTTGAACAGACTTTCGGACAACAATTAGATTAAGTTTGGACAGCTTCAAGGACCAGTTTCAAGAGAAAAATTAACACGAGGTTCATGAGTATACTTGAACATTTCTGAGGCTACTCATTTGTGGATGAAGTTGCACCAGAACCGGAGAATGCTACAATTTTAGAGGTATGCACTTGTATATATTTTCTTTTAAAATTGTATCATTATCATAAGGATGCTTGCAGGCGGAGGGACCTTTTTGCTGAAATTGTGGATCCATAGGGATCTCAGTGCACTCAGAGGAGCAGCACACTCTCCCTGGAAGAGAAGACTCCAGGTTTGATTGTTTTAAATTATCATGCCTATAACCTACACTTCTAGTATATCTCACTTGCTACAAGTAGTTCTTGTCGCTGTGATAGCAATCTTTAGGTTGCTTTGAAGTCATGATACTAGAGATGTACTTGTTGATCTCCCCTCCAGGAGATATTTTTTTTGTTTTCTTGTTCCTGGCAGGTTATCTTCCATGGAGGTTGCCATGGAGATGTTGTTTCTTTTTTTGTTTTTGTTTTTCCGGGCAGGTTACAACGAAGACATGTCACTAGTGATAGCCCTGAGAGAGAGCCATAGTGACGGTTGCAGAAGGCAACATATTAGATGGTCTCTAGTTTGAGACATGAAGCAGTCTGACCAGACAAGGAGTTTATATGGATTGACAAGTTTTACCAATATGAATCTTGTCACATGATTCCATCAGTTTGAGCAAGTGATAACATAGGAGACTTGCAAAGCTCTTCCTGCCCTGGGGAAGATGGTGTCAGGACTTCTAGATATTCATGTAGAGCATGATGGCATTCGTAGAGCTTGTGAGGTCCTTTCCGAGCAGTGACAACAAATCCAAGGGGATCTTATGCAATCAGATTTGTGTGGACCCATGACAGCTATTTCCTTTGAAGAGAAGATAGCCTTCTGGAGATCTAGAGGATCTCACATGGAAATTGACAGTGAGAGGCAGGAGGAGATGATGACTTCTCCCACTTCACCCTTCAACATTTCAAAGGGAGCTAGTTGAGCCCGTCGATCCAGATAATCCCGTTGATATTCCTAGAGATATTGCAGTAGGTCGACAGAGGCCTATGTGGGCTCATCAAACTCTGCAGGAGGCAGAAGGACATGCAGCTCCCGTGATACTTTCCGAGAAAGCCAGAGACCACAGAGATATTCAGGCTATGTTGCAGCTATGAGCCACATCATTGATTCTTGGGCCTTCCTATTGTGAGGAAGCATCCAGTTAGCAGATATGGAGAGAAGCCATGATGAAGGAGTATTAGTCCATCGTAAAGAATGATGTGTGGGATATTGATCCGAGACCGTAAGGGAAGTCTGTGGTGACTTCCAAGTGGATCTATAAAGATCAAATGTACAACTGACGGGAGCATCGAGAAGCACAACACGAGATTTTTTGTTAGAGGTTTCTCTCAGGTGGAGGGAATAGATTATGAAGAGACATTTGCTCCTATTGTTCGATATATTTCCATCTAGACGATCATTGCCCTTGCAGTAGCCATGGGATGGGGATTACATCAGGTGGATGAGAAGACATCCTTTCTCAATGAAGAGATTGAGAAAGAAGTGTACATCGAGCAGCCAGTTGGTTTCGTGATACATGAGAAGGAGTCTCATGCGTGCAGATCGAAGAAGGCCCTGTATGGATTTATTCAGGCACCTCAAGCTCGGTATACAAGGATTGATGGATATGGCCTGAGATATGTCTATACCGTGAGTACCACAAAAACAGATAGTATTGTGTATGGTAGTTCACAAAGCAGTGTGGCTTCGCAAGCTCTTTGCAGACTTGATTGGTCAGTGATATCATTATGTTCGAGACATGATGCAGAGGGAGACAGTACAGGTGCAATACTTTCCTACAGAAGACCAGATTGCAGATGATCTCACGAAGCTTCTTACCAGGACGAAGTTCGAGTACTTCCGTGAGAGACTTGGCATGATGCCTCCCTCGTTGAGAGGGAGGGTTGATGATTACAGCTTCCTAAGACATTCTCCAGATCGTACTCCTCTGGACTGAGTTGAGTTGATCAGTGGGGACACTTATGTGATAGGTGAGATCGTACTCCTATGGGCTTAGTTGAGTTGATCTATGAGATGAGTCATACTCCTATCGACTGAGTTGAGTTGACTTGTATTTGGTCTCCTGTCATACTCCTCTGGACTGAGTTGAGTTGACTTGAGATAGCACTCCAGTTCATACTCCTATGGACTTAGTCGAGTTGATCTGTGAGAGTGATGTCCCTAGTGGTTGAGCACTAGAGGATAAGTCATGGGGAATGGACCCATCATGTCACACTATGGGATAGACCCTAGTGTTTCTAGAGGGAGGAGCCTCTAGAGGTCCACATGGGATGAGCCATGTGTGACGTAACCTTGAGGTCAAGCTCAAGTGGTTGAGGTATCCAAGCGGTTGGGAGGATATTCCACTGGCCAACAACCCTTAGGGGTTGGGAATATCCATCTGGGTTGGTGCCCAGCAACCCTTGGAGACCTAATGGTCATATGGTTGGGAGAATGTTCACCTGGGTTGGTGCCCAGCAACCCTAACAGGTTGAGAAAACATCCATCTGGGTTGGTTCCCAACAAACCTTGGAGACCATTGTTCCTTGATGAGATATGTCATGTGGTGATGAGGCCCTTGACAATGCCACACTAAGTGGCGATGAGACCCTAGTGTCATTCTAGTGGTGATGAGGCCCTTAACAATGCCACACTAAGTGACGATGAGACCCTAGTGTCATTCTACTGGTGATGAGGCCCTAGAAGATGGAAAAGGTCCACATTGGAGTAGCAATGTGTGACAAGGAGATGCTACCAATAACATGGTCTGCAAGACCATGATGTCGTCGGAGGACCATGGTATAGCCTGCGAGGCTATGAGGACCAAGAGTAAACATCACTGAGAATACCTCCCTAGCTAAGAGGGAGTGTTGATGTTTTTGGTAGTTGTGGGAGGTATTCACCTCCAAGACTCCTATAGATTGATATCATGAGAAGAGAAATCCCCATTCACTTGTGACGAGAGATACTTGTACATGCCGGCCCTACTGTGTAAAGGTTAATTTATATTGAGTTATAAATTAATTTTTTATGTAACTTGTACAAGTCGGCCCATATGAAAAGACACATCCCATCATTACATTGGACATTATATATAAGGTCAAGCCTCTCTCATTTATCAAACACAAATCTCCCTCCTAACACATCTGAAGCAGCCGCAGGGAATACTAATCTGGGGCAACCGTGGGGAATATTAGTTTGAGGCAGGATAATTCGGCCTAATCTGAGGCATTTCTGTAACAGCATCTATCTCTGTATTTGGGTGAATTTCTCTTGGATATCTTTCTGTAGTAGGTCTCCTGCTTTGCTCGGGGGTGGCACTTGAGGATGCCTATGGTTGGGTGGTAATGAAAGAGCATTACCTATGGTTAACGAGCAAACCCATTTTTTGTGTGTGTTATATGTGCTTGGTTATTCTTCTTGAGATCTTGGTTAGGTTAGTGTTGTTGTAATCTAGTCTAGCTTTTAAAATTCAACACTTTCAACCTCACATGTGGCGCATTCCCTCTTGAGTTAACTCGCCCTCAAGCTTTGAGATTGTCTCCCGGTCTCCTATTTATGCAGGTCGACCTCTCCATTGTTAATGAGTTGGATTTGGGGAGTCTTTCTTGTGGTTGTACACTATTGTAATACTTCCATTTGGAATAAAAAGACTTTGGAGGTCAAGAAGGTGTGTTATACATGTGTGTGGATGCTTGATGTCATTTGTGCTTAATCTATGAGGTAATACCTGCCTAATTTCTTGCTTTAAATTTGTTGATTTGGCCTTTGTAGGATGCTATCACTCTATAGGATAGGATTTTATCTAGCTTATGTTGTTAGATCCAATTGTTCATTTATATTTAGAGATTTTGATTTGTATACATGTTTCGGTTAGCTAATATACTTTTCAAGTCTCTTTTGTAGATGACACCAATCTTTTTAACAGATTTATTGCAAAGATTTTAAATCTTACAGGCTCTCATAGCTTGGAGTGGTGGTGGAACTCGACTGTCTCTTCCACAACTTCAAGGAATTAAAGACTTAGTACCTCCTTAATTCATCTAGAGACCCCATTGCCCAAGGGTTCCAAGGCTACAAGATTATTCCTTTCTCATTCTTAAGGAAACTCTACTTTCTTTTGGTTACTTGGTTGCATGCAAGCATTTAGATCTATTTTTTCATTTCAAATCTTTAATATCTAAGTTTGCATGCATAAGATAAGATAAATCTACTTTTGTTCTCTCAAAGTTTCATTTTAAAGTTAGATCTAGCATAGGAAAAGTTTACTTTTATCAAGCTTTCTTTCTTCAATTCTAAAAAGGCTAGAAGTAGTTCTTTTTCTAAGGGCTTTAAATCTATATTTGGAAATCTAAGTGCCTTTAATTTTCTGTTCTAAAACAGCGACCAAAGACCCTAAGGAGACAAGTTTTCTAGCTTGTTTTCCTTAGTTCATTTTGCTTGTTTTCAATAGTTTTAACTTAGAATATTTTTTGGGTTTTTCTAATATTGTCCAAAGACACTTCTAAAGTGTTTCTAGGCATCTTTTAGTCTTGTTTCCTTGTTGTTTTATGCACGTTGGTGAACATATAGGAGGACACTATGTCCGATTTTGGTGGATTTGGACCTTCCGGGACCCCCGGGAGCACCTCTTTCATCAACAAACTCATTGAAACTTGTAAAGACTTGTGATTACCCTTAATGAATGATCACAAGTCATCCCAAAAAAGATCATTGTAATTTCATTAATCAAATCAATGGGCTACACAGTGCCCACTCTTCATCCCCCCTGGGGGAACGAGGTCCTTTTATGTGATTGACATTTTTTGCAATTTTCGCTTATGCTCTCAACTCTCACATTAAAGAAGCTAAAATAAATCATAAAATCAATCACAACACCGCACAACATTAGTTTAGATTTCCATTTCTTAGATTAATTTAGTTAGATTTCAATTTCTTAGACTAGCTTAGTGTAGTTTTCATTTTCTAGCTTAGTTTAAATTCCATCATTTTACTTTATGCTATTTCAATTTGGAAATAAACCATCCCCTCATCTTCCCCTAATATTTCTCTGACCCCTTGCGAGCCTAGCTTGATCTGGGGGACCCATCAGAACGAGGATTGGTCAGTGCGGAGTAGTTTAATAGGACAATCCATTAGTTGTTATTGTTCAATTGGAAAATGCAAAGAGTTTGTGCGTGAAGTCAGACGAGCCTTCTCAGAACTAAGTTCTCCCCATGTTGGACCTCCAACATTTTCTTGAACTTGTAATGTTCCCAAGCCAAGATGCCAGGAACATTGCGTTTTTCATCTGATTTTTAAACATTTTCTGGTTGTGGCATTTTGTCAAACACTTTGCAGTCTTAATTCTCATGAGTTGCGTTGGGGTTTAATATGATGGGTTTTATGTGTGTTTGCAGCAATAATCAAAGAAGATATAGCAATGGAACATACCTCAACAAGATGCAAGATCAACAATACAAGAGATAACCCAAAATACTGCAAAGCTGATATTATTCATAATAGAAGAAGACCCTGATACAATGGATCTGCAAATTTGGTACAATATAGCTAAGAGCTAGTAGCAAAATGAGGATAACTCTCAAGCAAGATCAAGAAGAGAAGATACAACCATCCAAAGGCCACATGGCTGTCGAAGATGAATGAAAACTGAGATCTCCACCCAATGTTGGATCAAACCCTCAAACTGGATAAGTTGTGCCCTGCTGGAGAGCTGAATACCCCCAATAATTTGGCCTTGCTGCTAGAGGCCTCCAAACACTCTGAAAATGGTTGGAAGAGTAGATCGGGCCAAGACCAAACCCTTGGTGAAGACTCAAGTTGAACGGTGAAGTTATGACCATCCAAATGAGCAAACCCCTAATTGGCTTGCGCCCTCCTGGATGACTAAAGACCCAATAATTCGGCCTCTATCCTAGAAACCTCCAAATGCTCTCAAAATACATCGAACTGTAGATCGGGTCAAGGGAAAACCCCTGGCAATGTCTTGGGTTGAACAATGAAGAACTGAACCTCAATCTGTGGTGAGCTCCAATAAATAATACGACAAAGAAACCTCCTCTGAAAAGGGCTAGGAAAGGCGCCCTAGGCCCTACAAAGAATACACAGAAGTCCTTTTCCTCAGAATCCTTCTCCTCTGCCTAGATCAAGCTAATCTCCTCAAGGTGGTGTGCCCTCCTGTTGGAAATCCCCTGAAGCTGCGCCCAAGCTCTCTCTGAACCTGTAACTAATGTAGAAACCTCCTGTAACTGAGTAGATCTGATGTAGAATGGTGAGGGAGGAATCTTTCACCTCCGTGACCAAGCTTGGACTAGGTTGGGTGGGATCTTTCACCACTGAGCTGATCTCTAGGGTTTGTTAAGTCAAAACCCTCAAAACCCCCAAGTGCATGGGCTCACTAGCAAGAAGCCAGATATCAAATGATAAACAACATAATGAGAGAATAGAGGCCCCTATCTCTCTTTTATCCTCCCTGCTCACCTTGTCTCTCCAAGTGACTTTTACTTTATTTAATTATTAATTAATTAATTAAATCACTTTAATTAATTAATTAACCATTTTTCCTCTAAAAAGTAGTCTATCCCTCCTTGTGGCTTCCCTGGCCACTGAAAGTCACTTCTCATCATCCTATCATGTAGTGTTGTTCCTCCCGATTCCAATGAGCTATTACACTAAGAGGTTCCTCCAAGTATTATGCTCAATATGACCTCCTTAGTGAATTTAATTAACATATAGCCCAAAATAACTCAAAATCACAAAAATCGTCGGAATGCAATGGAACTAAAGCCAAGTTGTGCAGAATGGATCATAATGATGAAATAAGATGAGTGATGCAAGTCGAACCCCAAAATACCCCTCAATAGCCCCTGTACTCGCTATAAACTCCATCTGGCAACTCTGGTCATCATAACACTCTGTAATACAATGATGTCCCAAAGTGGGGACATTACAGTCCTCCCTACTAGAATATTGTTTTCCTCAAGCAATAATTGAATCCATCCAAATATAATACCGGGGTCCCATGTCCACCTGTGGGACACACAGTAGACTCCATCCAAAGATGAACTATCACACACTCCATCCCCTGGGTCCTATATCAGGACGTGAACTACAATACCCTGTGAAGAATAATCCTGAAACATATCAACACCAAGAGTCCCCAGCACATGACACCTAGCCTCATCCCGGAATGAGTCCATCCTCCAAGTCCATACCAAGACCAACACAGTCTCCATGTAATGTCCCCACTTTGGGACATCATTATATTACAGAGTGTTATGATGACCAAAGTGGCCAGATGGAGGTTATAGTGAGTACAAGGCTATTGAGGAGTATTTTGGGGTCTGGCTTGCATCGCTCATCTTATTTCATCATTATGATCCATTCTGCATAGCTTGGCTTTGGTTCTATTGCATTCCGACGATTTCTATGATTTTGAGTTATTTTGGGCTATAAGTTAATTAAATTCACTAAGGAGGTCATATTGCGCATAATACTTGGAGGAACCTCTTAGTGTAATAGCTCATTGGAATCGGGAGGAACAACACTACAGGATAGGATAATGAGAAGTGACTTTCAGTGGCCAGGGAAGCCACCTGGAGAGATAAGATGCTTTTCAGAGGTAAAATAGTTAATTAATTAATTAAAGTGATTTAATTAATTAATTAATAATTAATAAAGTAAAAGTCACTTTGGAGGGACAAGGTGAGCAGGAAGGATAAAAGAGAGGCAAGGGCCTCTATTCTCTCATTCATGTTGATTA
>SNQJ01S0162770.1:1069-21412 GCA_010110895.2 Picea sitchensis
CCTTAATCTGACGGCTCAGATTACATCGCGATTTCACATATCGCGATATCGGGATTCCTGATGTCAATAATCTTTGACATGTCCAATACGCGATCCTCGAAACTCCGACATGGTGTATGTCTGTTGACGTCACATGTGTTAAATAACTGCCACGTGTCACCCTGATTCGTGACTTACCTGTGCTTGGCATGTTGAATCATTCTAACACTTGTCATTACCTAGTTGTGCCACGTGTTCCTAGCTGACATGGTTTGCTGATGTGAGTCGAATCGACGGTTCAGATGTGATATTGATTTGACGGCTTAGATTACGTCACGATTTTGCATATCGCGAAATCGAGATTTATGTGGATGAAATTACTTGTCATCTCCAACTTGCGATCCCCGAAACTCCGACAGAGAGTCGGATCAATGGTCCACATAACCCCTTGAGATGGACGATCCTCCTGCTTTCGGGATTTGTGATCCCTCTACTCCTTGCACTTTTAAAGATCGTGCAGGCTTTCCTCAATCCAACGGTGGTCGGACCCTGTGCTCAGATGTAACGCCTGAGATATATCCTCCTCTTCAGTGCAGTCTTCTTGTCTTTATCTAGATCTGACGGCCCTCATGCTGTCGGGAATTTTGGATGGGATCCAACGATCATAAATGCTTCTCGGGCCTTCGATCATTTTGTCAATGTTGTGTTGCCTTTGATCATTCGATCTTCCTTGACTTATCTTCTATTTGCCTATTGATCATCGTGGTTGTACTCAATCCATCATTACTTCTGTACTTTCCATCAATGACAAGAATTCACTGTCTGTTAAATATTTGCCAACAGTGGTTACGGATTCCCTTTCCCGAGAATATGAAGATGAAGGATCCATTTTTTCTCTCTCCTTCATTGTACCGGATTGGCTCCAAGACGTTCAATAGGAATGGCTACACGATCCGAAAATTTTGCATCTGATACAACAATTGCAGTCCAATTCTTCAGTCCCCCTAGGGTACTCTTGGCTCCATGATGAGCTTCGATACAAAGGCCGTTTTTATTTAAGTAAATAGTTAAAACGTAAATCCAAGGTACTTTCTAAGCTTCATGCTACACCCACATCTGGGCACTCCAGGTTTACCAAAACCTATGACAAGGTCAAACGTTCTTTTTTTGGGATGGTATGAAACAAGACATTCATAATTTTGTAGCTGAATGTGATGTGTGTCAACGTGAAAAGGGCGAAACAGTCAAATATCCTGGCACACTACAACCACTTCTGATTCCACCTTCTATTTGGAGGGATATATCTATGGATTTTATTACAGGCTTACCTAAATCAAGAAATAAATCAGTCATCATGGTGGTAGTCGATCGCCTTTCTAAGTATGCTAATTTTTTTTCTTTTCAACACCCATTTACAACATCCATTGTGGCTCAAATTTTCATGGATCAAGTCTTCAAGCTTCATGGCATGCCACATTCTATTGTTTCTGATCGCGACCCAACTTTCACCAACAATTTTTGGCAAGAACTATTCAAGATTCAAGGCACCCAATTGCATCTCAACACAACTTATCATCCCCAGACTGATGGTCAAACTGAAGTTGTCAACACGTGTTTGGAAACAGATTTGAGGTGTTTTGCATCGGAAAATCAAAACCAATGGGCTCAATGCTTACCCCTAGCTGAATGGTGGTACAACACTTCATACCATACAACTACCTGCATGACTCCTTTTGAAGCAGTATATGGACAAAATCCACCTTCACTTCTCTCATATTTATTAGGTGTCTCGAAGGTATAGGTGGTTGTCTAAATGCGTACAGTTCGAGAGGATATTTTCTGTACCCTCAAAGAGAATTTGGTCATGGCCCAGAATCGCATGAAGCAACAAACAGATCAAGGTCCCTCGGAACATCAATTTACAGAAGAGGATTAGGTGTTTCTTCGAGTGAAACCTTACAAGAAAAATTCCCTCAAGGTTGACCATTGTTAGAAGTTCGTGCCCAAATTTTATGGTCCTTATGCCATTCTCAAGCATGTGGGACAGGTGGCCTATCAGTTAGCTTTGCCTAGTCATTCTAAGATACATCATGTTTTTCATGTTTCATGCTTAAAGAAGGTGATTGGAACTAAGTTCCAAACTCAAACCAACCTTCCCAAGTAGGACAAAGAAGGATCCATTTGGCTACAAACACAATCGGGTTTGGACAACGTGGGCATCGCCTATGTCAGTGAACCATCAAGGAAGTGTTAGTCCAGTGGAAAGATACAACTCCAGCAGATTCCACTTGGGAACCAACTACCATTCTGCAACAATTTCCACATCTCAAGCCTTGCAGACAAGGCTATTTTTAAGGGGGAGGACATGTTAGGGACCTAACCCCTCACGTATGTAGAAAAATATATTTGTATGTAATAAAGGTCAATATTAATAAGGCCTTGCAATAAAGTAGAATAATTCGAATGTAAGAAGACCTAATAGAAGCTTCCGCTTCTAGAAGGATCTTCTTCTAGATGGTTCTTTTAATAGACATATTTAGTATAAATAGGAGTCTAGGGTATGAGAACCCTAGCTTGGATATTATTGTAATAGAGCTCTGCTCGACTGGAGGTTTCCCCCTCGAAGAGGCCCATGAACATTTCTCTAAGAATCAAAGTGCTCTTTCTGGTGTTATTTTGATATCATTTCAGTGCTATTGTGGTGTTGTTCTGGTTATGTTGTTATTTATCTGCCATTTCTAGAATTTTATTTCTGTTCTGCATACTTTTAATATCTGGAATATTACACCATCAGACTGTAAGTGCCCTTGGTGACTCATTCTATAAAATTCTACTTCAGACTTCATCTCGTCACACTCCACTACACCATTCCTTGCACTGGCTCAAGGTGCCCTGCAGATTATCATTTTCATAATCTTCCACACACTCCATCGCAGTTCACTCTATTACTTGTCACTTTCTCAAAACATAGTCATGCTACGACATATAAATATCCACTTAGTCATTCTGGGATCAAAGACAAGGGAATTTTTCACATTCCACTTTACTTTTGTACTATATCATAGGTTATCCTCTTATCCTACGCACACTCCTAGTAGACTCAATCACTTCTATGATTTATTTTGCATCATTGATCCCTTCATTCTTCAATCCTTCTATGCACTTTTGTTTTCACCATTTCATAGTTTCTTCTAAAAGTTCCATTTCATGTGGATATGCAATAGTATAGTAGAAAGAATCATTTTATGCACTTCCTCTGCAATCCTTCCGCGCACTTCCTCTGCATGTGAATCCTTCCACACAGTTCCTCTGCAAGCCTTCCATGCACTTCCTTTGCAAATGTGCCAATTTTGCGCCATAATGTCTGTGAACCATATTGTTTATGACCTTGTTGACATCACTGAAATCATATAATCAACAATAATGATTCCAAGTCTTGGATGAATCATTGCAGAATAAAATAAGAAGTTATTCTGAGAATATTGATGTTATTACAAATATTGTTTGAGATAAATTTAAGCATAATATATGGTGCAATAAATAATTAGATGATAAAACATAATTAAGATATTATAAGGAGGTGGCTAACCCTAATATTGAAGATCAAAATTATCTCTCTCTTTTGACTAGCGTAAAGAAGAGAATCAATATTTCTAAAATAAGAAATAATTCTCACAAGTTGCATAGTGAAACTAGCCCCAAGGGTTAGCTCAAGTGGTTCTGAGCCAGACCTGAAGCTATCCCTAGAGGAAGAGGTCACGGGTTTGAATATCTAGTTCCCCCTTTGGGTTAGGCCTGTCATGAAAATCAGGGCTGACGAATTACCTCGTTTACCATCCATGAAGTGGGGAAGTACTTGGGGGTTTCCTGTGAGATATTACCTCAGAAAAAGATCTTCATAGTCGAATTGGGCGTTGGAAAATTCCTAAAACACAATGGCATGAAATAATCTATCACCTTTGTGAAACCAAGAGGGTTGAAGGTGAAAAACACTTTCCCCTAGAATGCCCTACGTATACCCAAATTAGATCTCATTTTCAAAATATTTGTCACAATACCAACCTTCCTACCCTTCTAAATCATCAAAACTATAGTGATCTTGCAACACTTCTCCTAATCCTTTTTGAGCATAGAAATAACAATTTAAAGAAATCCAAGTAATATGTTACCTTTATTAAGGCCCAGTGGACATTAACCATCATCACCATCATCATTGATGTAACATTGCTTAATTTTTAATAAAAAAAAATAAATTCTTAATAATTAATTTTAAATTAGTAGTTAGTTAGTTAAATAGTTGTTTAACTTTTAAATTTTCTTTAAATTTTGGTTTAGGTGTTATTTAGTTTTTTTTTTTAAAACGTTAAACAATAAAAAAAAAAAATTAATATAGTTTAGTTTTATATTATTTTAATTTTATGTTAAATTTCATTCATTTTTTATTTGATTTTAATAAATCATCGAATGAAACTTTAATTTGTTTTATTATATGTTGTATTATACAGTAAAAAGATTTTATGTCGCAGGTTGATCGGGAATGATTAGAACAACTCAATGACCCATATGTAATTTCTGCCCCCCACCTCATATGCACGATGGTTAATAAAGGGGAGGGGGGCCCAAAACGATATACCACAGTTTTCCCCAGAACCACATGCCAGCAATGTGTTAATCTCTCCTCCCCGGACTGTTTTCAAATCCTCTATGCAAACCCATTATGGAATAGAAACATGGAATGTTAACGTCATGTGATGTAATTATGAAATGACTCAATTGATTTAAAAAATATAGATTTTGATTATTCATTTCAACGAATTACAATTTTCCACGTATTCTAGGATTATTTTTTATGGTTAAAGTTAAACGTTTCATAGTTAAAGGTTATTATTATCAACAATAAATTGAGGTTAATTTTGTTTGAATTACCAATGATGTTATAGACAAAGTTCAAATCTCTTTGGATTAATCTTTATACTGGCTATTTCAAAACTTTTCCATTTCTCTCGCATTCTAAATTTAGAAATGGAATCTTATAAGTATAGTAAAGTCAAAAGACTTCTTACTATTTAAGAACAATATTTGGCCGACAGAGATAAAGATATATATGATCCCAAACTATTTTTTGGCTTGTTTGAATTACAACAATCAACCCTTCAACATTTTAGAGACCTTCATGATTATTACCATGCATGGGAATCTGATTTAGATAAGTTTATCATCTCTGAGAGATACAATTCTCCTAAATCCATATCATGGTGTGGTTCAAATTATAATCTGATTCAAATGTCTGTCATTTCAAAGAATGGGCCAGTTTTATTTGTGATAAATTTCCAATCCATTATTGAAATGTTAAAGCTACCTCAAAACCCTCAAAGTGAAACATTGGATGAAAAAGTTTTAACTATCTGTTTCAAAGAATTCAGTTTTTAGGATAGAATTACTTTACTTCAGTCCTATCTGGGTCAAAATATCAATGTTCTTGAAGATAGTGTTATTCTTAACACTGATATAGCGATGATGACTGCAATTTTAGGTAATGATGATGGCAAAATTGTTGATGAGTATACTTGTTGGTTGTATTACTCTTCTACTTTATCATTCATCTACTCTGATCCTATTTGACTCAGGTTCAGACTTAGTAAGCTCCCAACAAAACCCCTCTAAAAATATCGGCCCCTCTGGTAGACCAGAAGGAAACACAACACAAAGTTCACTGCGCAGTCTCACCCGACATAACTCTATGGGTGGCTGCAATACTCAGGTGTTTTCATCCTGGGAATGAGTGGAGATTTGTGGGTGTATCATGTGATATTTATTTATTCGGTCTAGCATTTGATTATAGCAGTCATTCTATTCATGCATGTGAAATACCATATCTAATTAGTTAATTCATTCATATAACATTCACCACTTAAAAGCAATAGAGACACATTCATTCATTCACATAACACAAGTGTTACCATGGTTCACCCCCTCCTGGGATACATCCACAAAGATATAGCTCTCAAGCTCTTTATTATGGTTCAATAATATGTCATGTCGCGCATGTTTACAATCTTAGATATTACACTCTTCACTAGGCTCCTCGATCCCTGGGAGGCTAACTAGATCACACCACTCTCCCCACCCTGTGATCTAACCTTCGGGATTGAGTCACTCATTGCTTCCCTAGTTCACCATCTTACTGAATAGTATATTTCTTACAACTCTCTGCCATCCGTTCTCTTTTCTATTGTGTCTCCTTTTCTCTGCCTCCGTCCCCACTTTCTCTAAGTACTACCTACTTATATTATTGGATCTTCAGTCATTACAATACATTGCAAAAACCCTAACCCTAGCATCATTAGGTCTTTCTTGCATGCACGCCTCACATGCTTCCCTCACACGTGCTTCCTTTCTTTCCAACTATCCTTTCTTCCTTTCATGCTTCTTTTCCCAAAAATATCCTTTTCCCTTAACTGCATTTGGATCCAATAGGCCCCCAACATAGACATGTGGCTCGTCCTGAGCCACCTAAGCTTTGTTCGCTTATTCAACAACTCCTGCGAGATTCTAGAACTTCTCTGTGAGTTCCCTTGCTTGTGTTTGAGCCTGCATGGTCTTTTATATGAGTGCATCCAATACTTGCGCTATAATATCCTCACTGATCATCGCTGCACACTCTACCTGAATTTGTGCCATATTCTTCTTTTCCTCTTTTGCATACGTAATGACATCCACTGCTAGCTCTTGAAGAGGTTCCATTTGAGCTTGTTGATCCTTATTATGTGTCTGCGTAGCTATAAGCTCTGTTAGCATCTTCTTCATATCTTGTACTCCTTTGAGGCACTTAATAATCTTTATCGTCTTCTGCCTCTATTTGAGGTCCTGGATAGTTGCACTTATCTTTTCCTCTTCTTAGTCCCATTGTTGAACCTGTTGATCCTCCTCCATATTTTTCCATAGTTTTTCTGCTCTATCGAACAAATCGACAGCTATGCTGACTTGTCATTCCATTTCCTACATCTTCCCTTCTTCTTCCTACTTCCTTTGCTCCTTCACCTCCGAGGGAGTAGTAGGGATGAGTTGTTCCCAGAGGTTCTCGATATCTTGTGTGTATTGATTTATTGTTTTCACAATCTAATCAATTTTCTGCATTGTCATGGGCTCTGCTATTTGCGCGTTCTTTGGAATTCTGTTGTAGGCTACAACCAATCCCTGCTCGAGCCTATGAGTGATCCTTTTCATCTTTGGTCTCAAGCTTGACTTGATTGAGCACCAAATTCACCTCCTGTGTGACACTGACTTTCAGTTTGTATAGCACCTTGGTTGGTATCCACCCCATTACCAACTGTATTTGCGCCAAATATTTCAAGGGTGTCTGGCCTAAAATTTAATCCATGCGGAGCATGCTAGGTATAACGTGAAAAGTCGAGCTTGCCTGTGGTATCGTATGGATCATATCTTGCTCACTCGGTGCAGCCTTGGCTCCTTCTTTTGATGCTATAGAGACTAAATCTATTCCTCTTCCTTCCCTCTTTGTTTCTCTGATATGTTCTAGGAGCTACCTCATGTCGACCAACGTGTCCTGAATCCTGTCGCTTTGGTGCTTGGCTTCTTCAAAATACTTCGTTGTTCGGTCCTGGACCATTTCAGCCACGAGGTCCACGTTGTCCTCAGTGATTTTATATTCCAAATACATCTTATGCACCGTGGCCTTCTTGCGCACACCCCTAGTGTGCATGCTTAGCCTCTTGGTTTGGCCTTGTTCCTGTTGGGTAGCACTTGATGTGGTCCCTTGTGCCATCTCAACCTCTTTTTCATGTTCCTGCGGTGCCTGGGTGGTATTCTTTTTCCCTTCCTGGGTACCTTTCTTTGGCGCACCCCCTTTCTTCTGTTGTCCTGGTTTTTTACTTGACTTTGGGTTCTTGGGTGTAGTTTTGTCTCCTGCAAGTGTCAGTTCTTTCCCTGCATCGGCCTCCTTGTCCGTGGAAATCTCTTGAATCAGAACTTGAACTCTCCAATCATCTTGCCAATTCTTGATGGCCATCTCTATGTCCTCTTGCTTGACGCAGTATCGTAATTGTATCCATTCCTTCTATGGATCCTTCCGTGCTTGGATCCATACTATATGCCTGGTCACTTTAAAGTTGGCTATGTCTCGATATTACGTGACCACTTCTAGCGTAATCTGCCAAGTGTTGGCAATGCTTTCCTGCAGGTCATTGTAATACCTTGTGAACATGCCTATATTTTCACTTTTGTTTTTCAGGTCTAAAGTTATCCCCAATGATAGGTATTGTGTTGCGTGGCAATGAGTGCTTCGCTCGCAAAAGTATGAATACTTAGGCTCCCTGCATCTGACCAAGGTGATCAAGATGAGTAGCCAAGAGTAGTGAAATTCTATCCCTAGGTCCTACGCGTCTTTGCAATCCTCAAGGAATAGGTTTAATAAGTATGGGGCCCAGCTAATCATAGTGCCTTCCACACACTGTGTTGCAGCTGTGAAGACCCCAACATGGACTTCTTCCTTGCGACACTTCCTGAGGAACTTACACGCCATGAGTTTGGTGGCCATCCTTGTTGTTGCATCACTAATCCACTTGATGATGATTCCACGCAAACCTATTTCTGTGCCATACATATTCTTCATTTCCTCATCCAATGCATTTGCCTTTGTATTTTCATAGAGGAACTGCATAGGGCACTCTCCTGAAGATTTCATTCCTGAAATAAACACAGCGATCTCTACGTCTATCGAGACAGGTTCATCCACCCATAGGTACCCTCCATGGTTAAATCCCATCAGCTTCTTAACGTAGTTATTTACGTCGCAGCCACTTCTAAAGTGTGGGGTATCCAATAGGTTCAGGATCCTGGTGTTGGCCAGTCTAGCTTCCCACTTTTTCGGTTGGAGAATCAGCTCGTCGAAGGGTCCTATACCCATGCTTTCCAAGTAAACTTGCTTTTAAAACTTTGGAAACTTGTCTGTTTCGGTCACATCGTGGTCTGAGTACCATAGTTTCTCCATGCATCCTAACAGGTTAGTTGTGATATGCACTCCTTCCAAAATGTGCAGTAATACTATGGCTATTGCAGCCTGCCTACGCGGTGATATTTCTATTCGATGCTTTCCCTTCCACTATGGTGGTTGAATTGAGGTTTCGGCCTCCATTATTCTCTCCTCTGTATACTTCTCTGGTCGGTCGTTGACATCTTCTACTATACCCTCCTTTTTTTGTTCCAGTGCTATTATGTGTGGTTTTTCTGGCGCAACCACTTCTATCTAGTTTGGGACCATCCCATTAACCCTCAGGGGTTCTTTAGGGTTTTCAGGGCATGAAGGATTTCCTGCGTCCTCAGCCTGCTGACTCTATCCTCCTTCCAGAATGTCGATGTCCATTCCCACTGCTGTTGTTTTTTGGGTTTCCTCCACCACTGGTATGGGGCTTCCTGGTTCCATATTGGGCAAAGGAATTTCATCCAAGTTGATGAAATCGATATTCCATGTTGGTCCCTATTCAATTCCCTGTGGTTGTTGAGGTGTTATAAGGTTGCTTCGTGGTCGTCTGCAGGCCTATCTCGATGCTCCTAGCTTGGGTGGTTCCATGGTGGTTAAGACAGTTTCCGTCAAACTAGTTCATTTTATAATACCTGCAAACTCGCTCTCTGCCCCGTATACTCTATCCCTCTATGCTTTGCTCAATTTCACAATAAACCTTTTGTTACCCTCGTATTTACCTTATATAGGAATCACGTGAAACTTCTCGAAGAAGTTACCCAATATGTGTTTTGAATGAATTGGCACTTCCCACGCACCTACCATTGAATTCCCTTGACGTCACCACTTGGCACGATTAATGTGAAGTCCCATCAATCGTTCTTGACATTCAATTTTGATAGACGTTGTCAATTGGCACCTATTTTTCGTAACTGCCATTTCCGCAATTTCCACCTTTTTCTGACCATTGGTCCTTTTGCCGATGTGCTAACGTTTCCAAGTGTGCGTGATATTTTTTGGCCATTGTGCATGGACATTTTATTTTAGTCACGCTACTTCTCTGTTCTATGGTCATTGTCTTTTGATGTCTGGCACGGTAACCACTCTGTTGTTGCGCGCAGTCTTTTGTTGTCTAGTGCATTTTTTTATTTTTTTTTAAGTGTTAGGAGGTCGACTCTCCCTATACAGCTCCAGTCAACTCCCATTGATCATTCCTCTGAGTTATGTTTCTCCCAAATCCTTCAACAGTACAACACCCCCATCTGTGACAATCTGTACTTCATATGGTCCCAACTAGTGCATTCTGAGTTTTCCTGGGTGTTGAAGAGATTTACTATCGTACACTAAGACTAGGTCTCCCTCCCTGAAACTTTTCCTCTTAATATGTCTATCATGCCAAGATTTGTCTCTTTATTTCTATACCTCTTGGTGAAACCCTACTAGAATCCTATCTTCTTCCATGATCATCAGCTGACTTAGCCTTTCTTGTATTGTGCCTCACTCTATCATATTCATAATTTCTGCTACGCCCAGACTAGGTACCAAACAATCTAAGGGCACCACTGCTTCTTGTCCATACACCAATCTGAATGGTGTCTGAACTATCATTTTTTTACATGTGGTCTTGTATGCCCATAGTGCTAATGGTACCTTCAAGTCCCAATACTCTCTATTAACATTACAAATCTTTGTCAGTTCATTTTTGAGGATCTTATTAAAGGATTCCACTGTTCCATTTGCTTCAGGATGATATGGTGTACTCTTTTTATGATAAACTTCAAACTCCTCAGTCATCGCCTTAATAATGTTGTTAATGAAGTGAGTGCCTTGGTCACTCATCAAAATCCTTGGGCATCCAAATCTAGTGATCACTTGCTCAAACAAGAAGTGTGTTGTTGTCTCCATGCTGCAATATTTTACTGGTGTTGCTTCTTCCCATATTGTTAAGTATTATGTTACAGTGATAATATACCTTGCTCCTGACCTTTTCGCTAGTGGGTTAATTGGTCCCACAAAATCTATTTCCCATTTGTCGAATACCTGCAAGGTTACTTGTGGCTTCAGGGGCATTTCATCTCGTCTATTAGGTTTACCAACCCTCTGACACACATCACATCTCTGGTAGTAGTCCTTTGAATCTCTGTGAATAGTCGATCACCATAGTCTTGTGTGCAATACCTTCTACGCGGTAGCATTTCCTACATAATGTCCTCCTGCTATTCCCGCATGGGACTCTTCTAAAATCATAGTTCATTCATGTTCTAATACACATCTTCTCAAGATGTTATCTGCACCCATCTTGTATAAGTGTCCTGCAACCAATTGATAGTCGAAAACTCTGACTACAAGATTTTTCTTATGCACAGTGTTGAATTCTTGTGGTGCAGTCCCTGTACTCAAGTATTGACTGATGTCCAGAAAATATTCATCAACTACTTAGACTAAAAATAGTTGTGCGTCCGGAAAATTTTCCTCTATATTTGTAGGTTCCTCTCCGTTAGTGATCCTTGACAAGTGATCCGGTCCTGCATTCAACTTCCCTGGTTTGACTATCACTTAGAAGTCAAATTCCTGGAACAACAATAACCATCTACAAATTCTCCCCCCTAACACTGGATTTTTGACGAGGTATTTGAGAGTTGAATGGTATGTAAACATCTTGAAATTTTTTCCCAATAAGTAATGTTTTAAATTCTGAAGCGCATAGACCATAGCTAAGCCTTCTCTCTCTCTGTGGTATTGTAATTCTTCTCCGACTCTGACAACTTTTTGCTAGAAAATGCTATAGGATGGTCCAATTATCCTGATCCTGGCACAAGAATAGCTCCAAGTGCTATGGTTGATGCATCTACATGCACATGGAATGTCTTTTCCCAATCCGGGAATACTAATATTGGTGCGGTTACCATCTTCTCTTTCAGGGTGTCCAATCCTCGCTGGAAGTCCTCATTCCATTGAAACTTGTTGTCTTTTGTCAACAATTTCTCCATAGGTGCAGTGATCTGCACATACCCCTTTATAAATTTCTTGTAGTGTGTGTCCCAATATTTCTCTTAACTAACGTACTGATTTTGGTGGTGGTAGATTAACAATTACTACAATCTTGGTAGGATCTACTAGCAAGCCTTGTTTATATACTATATGGCCCAATAGTATCCCAAAGGGTGTTCCGAAGATGAAATTATTGATGTTTAACGATATCTAACAATGTCTACATCTTTCTAACATCATCCTCAACACCTCTACATGGATTCAACAAAATATAGACTGTCCAATCATCCAGATATACCTCTAGAAACTGGTGGATGAACTCTTTGAATGCAGCTATGAATACTCTAGAAAATATTGTTGGTTCATTATTCAGTCCAAATGAAATGACTGTGTACTAATAGGAACCCCATTCTTTGGAAAAAGTGGTCTTTTACCTGTCTTATGGAGCTATCTTGATCTGATGGTAGCCCGAGAATTCGTTAGTGAATGTATAAGCTTCATGTCCTCCTACATTATCCAACACCTCATATGTGAAAGGAGTAATGGGTCATGTAGGTAAGAATCATTAAATTTACTAAAGTCAACACATATCCTTATCCCTCTCTTCTTTTTCTTTTGAACTACCATAGGGCTTACCCATTCAGATTCCTCCATAGGTTCTAAGATTCCAGCCTCCAACATCCTATCAATTCCGGCTTTGAATTTTTGCTTATATATATAATTTAGTCTATATGGTCTCTATCTGATCAGTCCTGCCTCAGATCTGAGAGGTATCTTCATTTCCCCTAGCTACCCTGCTATTCCTTTCATTTATATGAATGTTTTTGGAAACAGGTTGTTGTACTCACGCAGTAACTCTATTATGTTTTCCACTGTTTGCTCATCCCAGTAGTCTCCAATGTTGGCCATTTTGGGATTCTCAATTGTCCCAATGTTGAGTTTCTTCACCTTGATCGACACAACAAATACTTATGATTCTAGAGGTGGAAATTTCACTTCTCTTTCAACTTCAAATTGCACGATATGAATTTTTCTTGGGTCATCTTCATCTGGTGCTTCTTCCTACACATGGTGGCATGACAATAGTTCTTTTACTGTCTGTTTGTTCTACTATTGCTCTTATGTCATGAGTTCAACTTCTAGTTCTTTAATGAATATCACCCCTCTGATTTTTTTAAGTGTTGAGTCTATGTTGGGGTTCTCATGCTCAAATGAGAAAGTGACTATAAAATTATGTTGTAAAACTTTCTAGTCTGTAGTTCCTCTGCACAATTCCCAGTCTGTATACCAGTTTGATGGAATCCCTTCTAATGTGTGAACAAAATGATGAGGTAATTCCTCTGGTGGTGTCATCCTCCATAGTGTTATGCATTTCTCCAAGTGTTATGTTGGTTCATGTTGTCCATCATATTTCTGCAGTTGGTTGCTTCCCTATTCTGCGCCAAACCTGATGTGTAATAACCGCTTACATTGGTACCAATCCTAACTGTCTCTTTGTGCGCACCCGACCATATTGCAGGTGTTTCCTTGAGTGATATATTCAATGCTAATATCCTCTAATTTTATAACACTTCATCTTCTCATCGTGTTAATAATTATTCTAAGTCATTCACCCCATGGAAGCTGGGAGGTTCCCTTATATCCATACCCACCCATCATACTATGTGGTCTATTCTTGCACATATTCTTGTTGAGACTTCGTGTAACCTCTGTTGCCAATTATCTAAGCCCGTATATGAGTATAACGTGCATGAGGTGATGATTCTCGAACTGAGTACCCCATATCCAGTTGGGTTCACATAATCTTCTTCTCGTGTGGTTGTTCTATACAACTAGTTAATTTCCTCTAGGTCCAAGAAAGTAGGTTCTACAAACCTTTCCCCTTCTGATGGATCCAATGGCGCAATGACTATGTATTCTCCTGAATCGGATATCATATTCCTCATCTTTAAGTTGATTATGGTCTGATTGTGAAATTCCCAATCCAAGCCAAGAAATTTTGGATAAGGTGTTGCACCATCCACTATCTCTATTACTTCGAAATCGGGTTTAGTGCGCACTCCATCCAGATCTATTGTTACCCCCTTTAGTATTTCAATTGGTAGAAATCTGTGTTTATTTGCTAGTTTCAGCTGAACTGGTGAACTTCAGATCCTAAATCTAGTATAATATCTCCCATGTTGAAATCTCTAATGTTAGTATTCAATCTGAATTCTCTGCTTGTTATTCTTCTTGTAGGCAGATGATTAAATATTTTTTGTTCTATCTTTCCTTCTACCTCTAGGCTACATCTTTCTAGCATACTTTGTAACACTTTCATAGATGATGGATTGTTTAGTAGTTTAATAAAAGATTTCAAAAAACCCTTAATCGTACTTACTTGTCCCAGGGGTTGTGCTTCTTTGGTGTGATATAGAGATGGAGGAATATCGTACACTGGTACTTCCTTATTATGTTGTGTAGTTGATGTTGATGCAATGTTTGGCTTCGCGAATTATTTTCTGGCCTATTTGAATATCTCCTTTTCATTCTGCGCCTCAAACTTCTTCTTCGGTTCAACATTATTCTTCACCCATTGGTGTTGTGTTGGATATTTTCTTACTGCATCGTTTCTTGTCTTAGCTCCTTCTCACGTAACTATGTTGATGTTTCTTCCTTCATCCCTTCCTTCCACCAAAATCCACTGAACATTCTAATTGTTTTGATTTCTCTTTTCTTGGATCTTCCCCAATAGTGTAGGACATTCTTCTGTGTCATGATCTGATGCACGACAATACATACATGTCACAGGTGGAAGTGGACATTCTCTTGCATAGTGTTATGGTTGTTGACAGTTATGCCATACCACTGGTCCTCTACCTCTTCCAAAGCCTCCTCTTCCTTTTCCACCACCTTTGTAGCTAGATCGATCTCCTCGTGGTGCATTGTACTAAGGTTCTTGGTTATATTGCGCAGGGTTATAGTGTGGTTGCAAGGTATTGTACTTCAGTTGCGTAGTGTTATATTGTTCCTGCATAGTGTTATACTGTTGTTGCATAGTGTTATACGGGCCTGGTACTTGGTTAAACTGTGGTGCATCTTGCCCTATCATTATTTCTTCCTGCACCCTGTAAGCATATGATGTTCTTTCCCTCATTAGGTCCATGGTCCTGAAATCTTTGTCATCATGGCCTAATGACTTTCAAAAGTTGCAATATGAACTCTTAGGTATTGTCTGGTACTTATGCATCATTAGGAAGTGATATGGATCATTCCCCTGTTTCTTACAGATCTCACACCATATTCCTTCTGTTGGAAACGGGTTTGGCATTCCTGGTTCCATGTACTCGCGAATGTTGGACATTGGTTCTTATGGTGTCCTTCTGTCCTACATGTGGTACAAAAAATGACTTCTCCTTTGTCCTTACCTTTGTTCTGGTTTAGATGGAATGTTAAGTTCTTCATATCCTCCTTCAACTCCTCTATGGCTGGATCTTTCTTCGTATATTGGTTCTCTTCCATTTGTAGGGCTTCCTATAAAGCCTCTGCATGTGTTTTAAACTTCCGTTGTCACAAAGGTTATTTCAAGTGTGGTAGTAGTGAATTGACAAACAAATTCCTATGTTTCATATTTGTGATGGAATACTTTAGTTTTCCCTTCAATCATTTTAATCTATGGTCAATCTCCCATACATATTCTCCTAGTTTTTGTCTAATATCTATCATCTCATTCATGTATTGATCCTCTGAACTAGGCTTCTAGAATTCATTTATCAATAGATTTTTGATATCTCCAATCATTCTAGTTGTCCCTGGAGGATTGTTTGTAGCTAAGATGATATACCAATCTAGGGCACAATATCTTAGCATGATAGATAACTATGAAAGTTTAGATTCCTCATCTGTAATCTGTTTCGCTTCCTAGATCTTTTAACAAATAAACAAGTGCTTCTTAGGGTCCTCCAACACCTCTCCTTTGAATTTTGGTAACCTGATGGTGGGATCAAGTAATTCCATCCTGAATGCTAAAAAAATACCTCCTCATGGTGTATATACTTGACTAATTCTTCATGAACTAGTTCCCCCAGTTGTTTCTCCCTGTGTGGACGTACTTCCTCCTTTCTTCCTTCTCCTGAGATTTAGTTGTCTATATGGTGGTGTTCTTCTTGGTGTATTAGTTTCACATGGGTTTATGGGTTCCACACTCACATTGAGATGGATAGGAGTGTTTCCTTCTATTACCACTCTTGGACCTCTCGTCTTCCTATCATATGTCGCATGTAGGATTTCCTCAATTTGCTCCACAGCCCGAAGATCCTCTACCTCTTCTTCATCACTCACCAAGCCCTCTCTCATGGCTACGACTCACTTCTTGATGTTCATCTTATAATGGTAGGGTACTCCACTGCGCATTCTTCTATTTTTTTCCATGATCCGCTTGATCTGGTCTTCATCCATCATGATTGGGTCCAAATCCTCCTCCTTCTTTCCTTTATCCCTTTCTCCCTCCCTTTCTCCTTCTCCTATCATTGTTTCCCCCCTTCTCCCATGCATGCAGGGAAGTTTAGTTGTCTGACACCATTGTCATTACACCTTTGCTATATAGTAATATATTAATAGAAGTATATAATGATCTGGTGTACCTACCTCAAAGTACCTTCAAGAACTCTTTCTCTGCTATGCTGTAAGAATTCAATGTATCTATTGCAAATTCTATGATGAATCCTGCAACAATGATGTCTAACCAGAAATCTATTTCCCATGTAAATTTATTATCAACTTTTTGTAACTGCGCGATCTCTACAGGATTCCACTCTAGTTGTCTAATCCGATTTGTAGGATTGTTTTATTTCAACCTCAATATCCAACCATGCAACACATGCAGGAAATCACAAAAAAATACTTCATGCAAGTCTTTAAATACATACTTGTCCATATATTCGCGCAGTGTCAACTTCAGATTTATGTTATCTTTCTGTGCAAAATCCATATCCTTTGTTTTCAACCAACTCTCTATTTATGCCTTTGTTGGATTCCATGGTATCAACATCCCCTCTTATATTATCATTCTCGCAATGCCCATTCTGGATTCTTTTGACGTGTCTTCAACAAATCTCATTCACTCAAGCCCATCCTGTTCCAACCAACAGGAAACAGAACCATTTTTTGATTTTATTACTCTTCTACTTTATCATTCATCTACTCTGATCCTATTTGACCTAGTTTCAGACTTAGTAATCTCCCAAAAAACTCACTCTAATACTATCGTCCTCTCTGGTAGACCAGAAGGAAACGCAACACACATAGTGCACTGTGCAATCTCACCTGAGATAGCTCTATGGGTGGCTGCAATAATGCCAAGTCTCCCAACAACATAACCATTTGTCGGTTTTATTACTCTTCTAATTTATCATTCATCTACTCTGATCCTATTTTACCCAGGTTCAAACTTAGTAAGCTCCCAATAAAATCCCTCTAAAACTATCGTCCCCTCTGGTAGACCAGAAGGCAATGCAACACACAAAGTGCACTGCACAGTCTCACCCAAGATAACTCTATGGGTGGATGCAATACTCAGGTGTTTGCAGCTTGAGAATGAGTGGAGATCTGTGGGTGTATCAAGTAATCTTTATTTATTCGGTCTAACATATGTTTATAGCAATCATTCTATTCATGCATATGAAATACCAGATCTAACTAGTTAATTCATTCATCTAACATTCACCACTTAAAAGAAATAGAGACACATTCATTCATTCACATAACACATGTGTTACCATGGTTCACCCCCTCCCGGTCTATGTCCACAAAGATCTAGCTCTCAAGATCTTTATTATGGTCAAGTAATATGTCACGCCACGCATGTTTACAATCTTAGATATTACACTCTTCATCAAGCTCCTTGATCCCTGTGAGGCTGACTAGATCGCACCAGGCTCCCCAGCCTACGATCTAACCCTCGGGATCGAGTCACTCACTACTTCACTAGATCACCAACTTATTGAATAGTACAGTTCTTACACTTCTCTTCCATTCATTCTCTCTACTCCTGTCTCTCCTTTTCTCTGCCTCCATCCCCCTTTTCTCTAAGTACCACCTACTTATATTATTGGCTCTTCATCCATTACAATACATTTCAAAAACCCTAACCCTAGCATCATTAGGTATTCCTTGCATGCGCGCCTCACATGCTTCCCTCACACGTGTTGTCTTTCCTTCCAACTGTCCTTTCTTCCTTTCATGCTTCTTTTCCCAAAAATAGCCTTTTCCCTTGATTGGGTCTGCATCCAAAAATACTTTTAGGTTTATGACCTATATTTTCCCATCTACAATGAAACCATTGGCTAAGTATAACTACACCCAATTTTTAGCCGAAAACATTCATTTTCAGTTGTCTAAATTCAAAGCAAGTAGATAATTTGGATATTAGTCATTTTGGATACACTTGTTCCTTTATTCTCAAGCTGCTAGATTTCAACACCTTGAAATGAAGATTGAATATGAAATAGGTAATCCCTGTTCAGTTATTCATTAGACTCCCTTAATTAGAAGGAAAGCTCAAAATACAGGGTTATCATGGTTTATTAATCAGTTTATGTCATTGAACTTTGAAAGCATTCATGATGAAACTCCTCCTAGAATTTTCCTCTAGTATAAAAGGATGTTACAATTGAGTCTTGATAAAATTGTAGGAGATCAGTATTTGTTCAAAGACCACTTAGAAACTAAAATCTATCGTGTTGAAGTTCAACCTTTTCTCTTGCCTAAATTTCTAACACCTAGAATTTTTGCTTTAGAATTTATAAGACAAAGAATGAACTCTAATTATATTCATTTTGTGTCTAAGAAACAAATGGAAACTTTTAAATTGAAGAAATAAGTGGGACCATCTATTGTAAATAACATGGCTGCTTTGCAAGATGCAGATAAACTTCTTCAAGAAATGGGATTTCAACAAGGTGAAATGTAGAACTATGATCCTCATTATGTTATTTCAACCAAAATAATAGAGTTTGGTTCAAACCCTTATCATCATAAACTAAAACCTCAACTGGAGTTACTAGTGAATCAAGATAACTAGGAAGATGTACAAAGAATTATACAAGTTTAAGAACAAATTTATATTCAAACATAATAGTCCCCAGTGACATAAACTCCACAACAATTTGAAAACACATATTAGAGGAAATGTACAAGATTATCTCAAATAATGTCATAGGTAGAAGATGAACAATCAGAGAAGAAGCCAAAGACTAAAGGACCTACAAAAAGAAAGAGCCATATAGCTCAAGATGGATCAGAGTCATCAACAACAAAACCTGCAGTTATCATAAAATTTCTATCATCAACAAAAAAAGAGAAATTGGAAAATCAAATTGGAAAAAAACATTCAAAACATATTATTCAAAGCAAGGAAATCCTTATCATCAAATTATGGCAATTAGGAAGAAAGGTGCGAAAATTAAGCAATATATTTGTCCCCGTATCTGTGATCAAGGATCATCTCAGACCAAATTATTATCTACTCTGGATTATTAAAAGGGAAAGATAAATATAGATATATTAGAGTTAAATGACCAAAACATTAAGTCTTCAGAAAATTACAAAGTTACTAACATCTCAGTTGATTCGAAGGTAGTCAATTATGTTGATAAAATGGATTTGCATAGGAAAATTAGAGAAATTATTGATAGAGATGTCATGCTAACTTCTCTTGGAATGAATAAGTTGTAGATTATGAATGAAAATATTTAGAATCAACTTAAATAGGAAAATTTATCAAATATGACCAAGCAAATGAGGGTTGAAGAGATTGAGCATTGGGTGATTGAGTTAGGAGCTAATCCAAAATATAGTGCATCTATACAATCTCTCATCAAGACTAAAGATATTGAAATACAATCATTAAAGAAAAATATTAATATACCTGGAATTGATCATGTTCAAACATTAAAATTGCAAGAGATGTAGTAGGAGAAAGATCAATTACTCAGACAAGTGGTACAAATGAAAAATTAGATGGAAGTATATGAAAGACAAATTGAATATTTAAAGAAAGGAGTTTCTTCTTTGCAGTCTTCAAAACCAACAAATCGATATGAAGAATTAGCTAAATCCTTGTCAGAGCTTAATTTAAAAGGAGTTGAGATTGAAAATCTCAAGAAATCACTGTCTGTTCAAAATAATGAAATCAAGATTTGTAGGGAGCAACTAAAGGATAAAGATAAAACTATTGAACAATATCAAAAGGTAAAGGCTAAATTGCAGGGAGATGTGGAAAAATTGCAGAGTAAATTAATTGGTAAACCATACTTGATAGGTGCAAGACATCTCATTTGTGATCAAATCATAACATAGGTTACCAAAATGTGGGATTGTTTTAAGTTTATTGGAGAAGAGAACTTATTGACTAG
>SNQJ01S0162771.1:0-13849 GCA_010110895.2 Picea sitchensis
AAGATGGTGGTGTATTACCCTTTGTGTTTACACAAGCATTGGAATCACCCGGCCAAGTTATGGTTGTCCAGGGGGTTTCTAACAGGATGGATCTACCAAAATGATTCAAAGGCCATTCACAGCTCTTGTATCGACGGGGTCACAGGAAGAAGGTTGGTAAGCATATAAACAACGCTTTATAACCGCATATAAACGAATGTTTAGTAGCATCAAATCATCTAATCATAGACTCTTAGTATATAAAAAGGTCCATCATAAACAGAATTCCAACAACTTGCAATCATATAATACATTTTATCTATTAATGCCCCCCCCCCCAAGTGTAATACGGACCTGTTGATACTTAGTGTCATTGATTTGTAGATGGCAGATTTATTCCATCCAAACAAACATCGCATAAAGTTAATCATTGATTTTCATGGACTGTGCTCCATACTTGTTGGATGCATGAAATCTGATTGTCCATATAGATAATCATTACTTGACTTTGACCCATGTACTATTGGTGGATTTACCAAGGTTATTTGTGTTAATATTAAGAAACCAAAATATATTTGAAATGGGCATGGGTAGTGGAGTTATGCATCACCCTATTATAATTATGTCTAACATAAAGAACATTTCTATTAATTTTGTCTTATTTTTTTTTCTTTCTTCATAATTTTTGTTAGTCAATGTTGGATATATTGAATCGTACTTGTCTTGTTCTTAACTTTTCATGAATTTCCAAATAATATATATTGAGGAGAGATGTCGACATGGGATTCTCCAAACATTCTTCACAAACGCTCTAGGCTCTCCTAAGAAAGAAGAAGAGGAACTCCTTCTTCGACTGAGATTCTGAGTGACCAACAACAATCTCATCAGAGAAGATTATCAAATGAGTATGTGAATAGATCAACTGCAGAATGTGCTCAAACAAGTGATATGGATGAAACCTTCTTAGATAGGTTGCGCATTGACACTCCTACACTTAAGAATGTAGGGAATACCTCGGGACAAAAGAATAATTTTGATAATTTTCTTTGATTTTGTTTATTTTTGTTGTATTTTTGTGTATTTAAATTTATGTCAAGTTAAATATTGTAATTACTTTCAAATGTGTGTGTAGACAATGAGTTTAGAGCAAGGAACGACAATGAAAAAGAGAATGGGTGTCACGAAGATTCTAATGTTTGTGCAGAGGGTGAAGGTGGATTTAGGAGGCCGCGTTATCAAGAAACAGATGATTACACGCCTACATCCACCTATCCTTCGGATGTTGGTGATGAACTTCCCTGGGAAGGGATTACTGAAGCAATGACCCTTGAGAAATGCTCAGGATTTAAAAGGAGGTTGGAAAATGATTTGGAGGTCTTGGAACTCCCTTAGGAAAGTAAACAAAGCTTGCAGATTGTTTTACATTCATTGCAAAACTTTATGGATGCATATCAAAAGATAGGGCCAACCACTGACAGTTTTTTCGATATAATGAGGCGGTGAAAGTCAGAGGTGATGGGCCCTGATAAATGAAAGAGAGTAAAAAATAAAGTTTTAAAAGAAATGCAATTTCGATGTTCAATTTCAAAGATGGGCCAAAGCGGAAGATGTTGAAGGTGCAATATTTTAAGCACCCCGACATTGCAAGACATATGTATAACTAATTTTTGGCAGCATATGGGAAATTGTCATGGAACGATAAAGTTCCACACTATTTTGAAAAACACTTTTATGTATAGTTTTGCATGGACATGCACCCTGATTATACTAGTCTACCATCTGATTATTATGGGACTGGTAAAGAATGGACATATGATCGAAAATGTGCATATTGAAATATGATATTGTCGAGGCTTCTACGACCTTTAGTATCTTTCCCAACAAGGGCATTTTCTTCACATTCAAAGTTGCGAGCTTCATCAAAGGTTGGCAAAGAGGCTAGGAATTCAATTGGGGAAAATTTGGAAGCGATTTTTTATGATGCGATGTTGGCTTGAACCGTCAACGAGCAAAAGCCAATTCTCGGGCCATATTTGTTTATAAAATAGATGCGGAGTTAGATACCATGTCAGTAGAATATCTTAAGGAGTATGCAAAATTTTGTCGTGATGGTTGGAAGAAGGTCATTAAAAATGATGACCCGAACAACATATTGGTATGTGTTCTAGTTAGTAAATTTTTAGGATAGTTTACTTCTAATTTTAGATTTAGAAATTATTGTATCTATAGAAATAATCGAGTTGTTATTGTCATTAATTGCAGTTTGGAGATATGTTAAATGAATCTCCAGTAAATAGGGGACTTGATTCCACAAGTTTAAATTTGGATGGGTTAAATCAGATATGTATTTTCTAATATCCACAGATGAGCACTTTAGTTGTCCAATCTCCAATATTTTGAATAAGAACAACAACATTTATAATTTTGTATAAATGTGAACACATTGAATCCTAGATTTAGTTTTCAGTTGTGTTGTTCACATATCCCTATTCCATCTCCTACTACTTGGGGAGGCTTGTCTCAATTCTCATTGGGAGAGTTTGAAGAGGGTGGAAGTTCACATGTATCATTTAATGTGTTAAAATCATTTAAATTTAATGTGTTATAATCATTTAAATTTAATTTTCAAATTTTCAAATTTGAAATGTGTTATATAGGGTAATGTGGAGAAGAGAGTACCTGAGAGTGTGCTTGGGAGGAAGATTAAGATTGAGAAGGAAGCGGAGGAAACACTCATACCTGGGAAGGATGTGTCCATTTATGATGATTCATAAATGTATGTTCATTGAACATTAGTGAGTTTTAATTTGTTTTTATGTTGGGGTTTTATATAAAAGTGTTCAAGCTTATTTTGAATAAGCTTATATTTTTTACTTTTATCAAATTTTTGTTTTCTCAAATTTTTAGTTTATCATTTCTTATTCAATGTTTTTATCAATTATTTTGAAATATATAGAACCCCTATATAAGCTTATTGTTGTCTTAAATGGTGTACATTCAAACTTATTTAAGTTTAGATCATGATGAAGACCTAATTTTGAACTTGAACATTTGATTATTTGATAACAGACTCTATCCCACATCAGAAAAGGGAAAGTTTCTAAATTTTCTTCGATTGCATTCTTTGTTTTCTTGTCCAAGAATGGCGTAGTATGGACATTTGTGTTTTCTACATACAATGAAGTGAATTCCTTATTGTCAAACTCTTAACTAAATTGGTTACTAACCACAAAAACCAACATTCAAGTAGATTTACAAATAAACTCACATATATTGTATATGTGAGCTAACTCACACATAATTTCAAAGAGCATTTGATTATATGTAATATGAATACATCCCAAAGACGAAAGATTTAAATTGTTTTTTAAGAATCACTTAATATACATGTGCAGATGTGTGTTTTCTTCATGTCCATGAAAGATTATATGAGAACATCTATTCCACCGCAGAAAGAGGAGATAAGTATTTTCCGGAAGAATGGTTTTTAAAATAGAGATTTGTGAACTTTCATAGATAGAAGTAGTTTTTTGGAAGAATGGATTAATATGGAGATTTATGAGTCCTTTAATTTGAAAGGGCATTATTGAATTTGATTATATGACCACTGCAGAAGAGGAGAGAAGTATTTTACTATTGAAGAGATTAGTATTTTGTTGTTGAGTAAATAAGACCAAATAACATCACCTGGGATGAGAATTTCACCTAGAGGATTTGGGACTTTATCCACAAGGAGATCAGTATTTCATTGGAAGAATGACTTAATATGAAGATTTGTGAACTTTCTCCATACACAGTTCTATATTTATTTTCAGATTATTATCTAACTCTGAACACAAATTTTTTTTACCAAGAACACAATTTTTCTCTTTAAAACTTTTTAAGATTTTAGATAGGAGTTTACAAATTGTTTAAATCATGTATGTTTAATGTGGAGAGTAACTATGTTAAAAAAAATTAATTGTAGTTGAGTATGTTATTATTTCTTATTGTTTATTTAATATTTAGTTAAAGTATATATATATATATATATTATTGTTTTTTATTGTTACAGATGTCTAAATTATATTTAGTGGAAAATATGTTTACATTATATTTGGTGGAAAAGAATATGTTGGAGGATGAGACTTAACTATTTTTGTATGTATGTCAATTTTGTTTTAATCACAATTTTTGAATTATGTTTTATTTTGCATGTTTGAATTGTAAATTTTTAATTTTTGAATTATGTTTTTTTTGCAAGTGTGAATTGCAAATATGAAGTGATCTATCTTAAAGCGATGACTTACAGTCGAGAATTTTGGAGTTAAATGTCTTAGTTTTTGTTATCATCCTAAAATGGATGTGGAACCTATGTATTTGGCAATGTAACTATTCAAACTTTGATTATTATTATTATTATTATTATTATTATATGATATTTATGGAATTGAAAATATCAATTTATTGTCTTATATTTGATTTCTCAAAAGGTTAATTTATGTTTTACGATGTTGTTTTATACTGTTTTATAGGATTTGTTCAATGAGAGTTTCATTGTGAAGCTTATAAAACTTTGTTTTTATTTTAGTAATATTGATTTTCTTCTTTAAGATAGCTATAACATAAATATGGTTTTCATATTCTAACTTATGTCTTTATAGGACATTAATTTTGTGTTTTCTCCATTTCTTCATTGCACCACTATTTATGTTCCATAAATGGTAGGCTTGTGGCATTTCCATTTCACCAATAGAGATCTCTATGAAATTAAAATGATGAGAGTCTCTATCTTTACTATGCCAATGTTGAAATAAAATTGTTTTRTTGTTAATCTGTTAAACACCATTACTAATGTAAAAATAGTTTTGGTTTGGTTTGGTTCAAGACTTGGCTTGATAGATTGTGGTGGTCTGACCAATGCTCAAAGGTGTCTGCACTAAGTTGATGGAAAAAAAGTGGCAAAGTTGTTAGTTTTGAACTAATGTTTTGTATATTCTTCTTATTACAATGCATTAAATTAAGCATCAAACTATTAAATACTTTCCTACTATGTATTAATTTAAATGTTTCATTTTATGTTCACTGTGGACTGTTCAAGAATATATAGATAAAATTCAACATATTTCATTGTGGATTGTTCTTGGGCCTATGGGGACTGATAAAATCCAACATAAAGTTGAACTCTTAGGCCTATGGGGACTATTATTACTCCTTTCCTACTTTTCCATAAAAAAATTGATGGTTGCAGAAGATTTCAGGGTCACTATCGACTGGATAAATTCCAAATCCAACCTGAATCTAATATATCTCAACAACTGGAAAGAGAAGATTAGAAGCTTAAATAATAGATTTGAATCTATCAAATTTATGCACGTACATAGACATTTCAGCAAAGTAGCAAACAACCTCTCCAAAAAGGCACTCAAAGGAAATTTTGGCTGGCTCTTTTATGAAGAAATTGTTGTTGGAATTGTTGTATGTACAGAAAAAATTTACATTTTCTAGCCTAGATCTTTACGGATGTCCCTTTTTTGAATAATTTTGTATATGACACTAGATGACTTTTTATAACTTTACTACAATGTAAAAATGTGGAAGGAATGAAAGACTACAGATCTTTTGTTATCACCACTTTCTAGATCCATATGTAACAATAAGTTTCATTTGATTCTAATAGAATAACAGTGAAACTGTTCTTTTCACGTGGAAAAAAAAAACTAAGAAAATTAGTGTAACAATGGGTTAGAAGACATAGAAAGAAAGAATCACTTGAACAAATGGAAGAATGAAGAAAGTCACTATAAATATTACAAAGTAAGAGAGACACACACAAGGGGCTCTAAAGACACTTGAATTTGAACCTAGGACATTTACATGGTCTTTATCATTTCGATATTTTCAGAGAGACGTTGTCTCACATTTACATTAAAAACTCAATTTACATCAACATCTCAATGAAAGGTTTTAATGGTCTTTGAATTCACCTTCTTTCTCATACAAACAACTATGAGAAAACTACAAAGATGATAACAATAGCTAAGAAAAGCACAAGAAGAGATAGAAGAGATATTGAGATCACTCATGTAATATTTTGGCTTGTCTTGATTTTACTTGCACTACGTTTATTTATATAAAATATTGGATGAAATAATTTCAATATACTATTTTCTTGATTTAAAAAAAATATATCAAATTTTATAGTTTCTTATAAAGTATCACAATGAAATATTCAAAAAAATGTGAAATAAAAATTATAGTTTCTCACTTGTAATGTAAATTTTGTTTGATTTAGAAATATGGTTGAAAATAGTCAAAACAAGTCATCAAATTTAATATAAGTCCAACAATGAAAATAGTTAAAACAAGTCATCAAATTTAATATAAGTAAGCGATCTTCATTAAAATTTATATGGATATTAAAATTGATCAGAATTTAAAGTTTTTCTAAGCCATCAATAGTCCCTTATAATGACATGGAAATGGGTCCTAGTTTTGATATGAAGTTATTCTCTTCATATGAAAAAACATTGAACAATCAAATTGCAAATAATGAACACATTTATCCTATATGTAGTAAATTGGTTACATGCATTAAAGGATTTGTGTATATGATTTGCATAATTTGTAGGATTAAAGTATAATCATCCAAAGCATAGGTCAATTTAGGTTCCCTAGATACAATCTATAGGTTCTTCCCTGAAATGATAAATAAGGTTTGGTAAACTTTATAATTCATGAGAAATACAAATTTTCTTAATTGAATGGACCATGAAAGTAAACTAAACTGGAAATGATTCTAGAATCCTAGATATTCATAAATACATGTACTTTCAATGCAAAATAACAAAAATTTGGAATGTACATGTGTCACTTGTTTAAAAAAATCGTAATGGTATTCCATCTTCAATTATTCGTTCATGATCGACTTTGGACATTTTCCATTTTCTAACTTTTTTTTTTATTAAACTTCTATTAACTTTATGCACGCTGCACATATCAAATGACTATAATGACAACTTGTGACATCTGACCGGTAGTCTTGAAAGTGAACTTGAGTATCGGTTTGATGGGTTTCTTGAAAAAAATATCCTTTCAATACAATGGAACCTCTTTCATATATAAAACCGTTATCATCAAAATCTTCTAATAGCCTCATATTTTTTTTTGTGCATCACATCAAATAATATTTCACATTTTCAATGTTGTCTACAGGGGAAACCATGGCAAAGACATCTCCTACAAATAATTGGATATATTGGACAACAAATAGTTTGTGTTATATTATCACACAAGTACATCTACAAGTTATTTGAAAACATTTAAGCATAAAAATTACCTTCTCTAACAAGATCAGAAACTCTATCGCCATCGAATGACACTATAGTTTCATTTGATTCTATCTCCTCTGATCTTGCAAGTGGCATTTTCCCTTTTATATTAAGTTCAGTATGTCTTCAAGATTTAACATATTCTGCATTTTCGTTTTTGCAAATATCTATGGATTATGTGTCCTCTATGCAAACTGAACAATGCATATCCCAGGAAATTGAAAATGACACTGCATATCCCAGGAAACTGGACACATGTTTTTGAAATGCATATCCCAGGAAATTGAAAATGAATCTAAAATAACTGAGAGAGGTTTTTTCTCAAAACAAATCAATATACAAAAACCTCTCTCAATTTTCCAAAATCAGTTTCTATTTGAGAGATATAGGTGAATCTTTGAGAGGAATATTTCCATAATTTTCGGTGACTAAATGGTAATTTTCATAGTGTAATGAGCTGCCGAAAGTGCAGAAGAGTCCAGAACGACCTTCTTTCTACCCAGATCACATTTTCTTGATTCTTGGACGTGTGAGAATGATCATAAATGAAGGATAATAATTAGGAGAATACAGATCATCCTTCTAATCAGGTTTTGAAGGCATGTGGTAAGCAAATAACACCAAATGGCATATTTATTCTTGACAAAAATCGCCTAGTCATCAAAGACAGATTTCAAACTCTGTAATCTTCACCAACAAGTTGCTAAGTAAGGCTCCAGGTTGTGAAATTCGACTTATGATGATAAGAACAGATCTTACATGCTAAGATCTCTTTGATTTTATTCTATTTTAGGTATATCAGATCCAGTTTTATAGGATCTTGAACTATGTTGTAAAGGCTATAAAGCCTATGAATTCTAGGGAAGAGGGGTTCGATCTTGAATACTCTAAAAGACTACTATTATTGTTAAGGGACCATATTTTATATATTCAGTTACACAAGCTTCTTTCACTGTTATTGTCAAATTTCCATTTCTCTATTCTTTTTGTGTTTATGAAATGAGTTCAGTTCTCATATTTGTGTTTATTTAATTGCTGGTAACTGTCATCTTACCTTCTAATTGGTAAACTAGTTTCATAACCGACATTGTTAATTCTATTTGACCCATCATATATGTTTTAATGTATATGTTCTGGTTAATAGAGTTAGTTTCTTCACCTATCTAATTCAGTAAACCATTTGATTAATAGCTTTTGAAAGCCTTGTCTTATATGATATATATTTTAGTTGTCTTGAGAGAAGAAACCAGTGAGTGAGTTATTCATCTTGATCCAATACACTACACCATTGAGATATTAGTTAAGTCACCAAGATTGCACCCTTTTACAGTCAAGGAGTGACTCTTGGAGAGATAACAGTACCCAACCAAACATTTTCTTTGCTTTGAACACATTGATCCGGTTCCAGGTGGAACCTAGACATGAGCATTGAATAGTTGCAAAGCACATTTTGAGATATCTTGGTGGGACGGTAAATTATGGTTTGAGATATGTATCAAACAATGACATACAACTGCATGGATTTACCGATTCAGATTGGTCAGGGAGTGCAGATGAAAGAAAGAGTACTTCTGGTATATGCTTCAGTTTGGGCTCTTCTTTGATATCATTGGCTAGCAGGAAACACAACTATGATGCACTCAGCACTGCATAAGCATAGTATATTTCATCTTGTGATGCTTGTACGAAAGAAGTATAGCTCTGTAAGCTAGTTTCTGGACTATTTGATCAGGTTTTGGATTCGACTATGATATATTGTGATAATCAAAGTTGTGTGAAGCTTTCAGAGAACCCCATGTTCCATGATGGGTCGAACCACATTGAGATCAAGTACTATCTTATTCATGATAAATTATAGAAGGGAGAAGTGGTTCTCCAATACATCTCCACCGATGAGTAGACAACTGATATTTTTGACGAATCCTTTATCCAAGATAAAGTTTGCATACTTGAGGGACAAGCTGGGACTCATGCATATTGTTCCCTTGGTTGAGAGGGAGGAGATGAATTCCTCGATCGAGAGTAAGTGTTGATATGTGGCATCATGGATAGTCAGTGTGCTAGTGGAAAAAAATTCTCCCTATGGAGGATGGTCCAAGTTGATAGAATGTTGGTGGACATACATTCTCCCTGTGGAGGATGGTCTAGGTTGAGAGATTGTTGATGTAATATGGACAGTTATTCTCCTGGGGCATTTCCTAGACAAGTAGAATGGGCCAGGACAACTATTCTTCTAGGACATATGTCTGGATTATAAGAATGGTTTGTCTCTCTGAGTTCACATTAGTGACCAGAGTGGGGATATTGGTATGATACAAACATTTTCCCTGAGTTCACAGTAGTGGCCAGAGGGAAAATGGTCAAGGATAATCACTCTTCTAGGATGTATGTCCCTATTAGAAGAATGGTCCTTGTAGCCCATTGTGTGTATTTTAGTATCTGGGAGGATAATCATTCTTCTAGGATGTATGTCTGGATTAGAAGAATGGTCCTTGTATCCCATTGCAGAGATTTTCAACATCTATTGGGACAATCATTCTTCTAGGACGTATGTTTGAATTAGAAGAATGGTCCCTATATCACTATGTTGAGTGAGTGACTTATGTGAGACACTATGTTGAGTGCGTTGGGTCTAGCACATGACTTATTCAACATCATGCTCGATTACTCAAATGGAGTATGGCCTCAAGAGATGATTCAAACAATGATATATTTTGATTCTAGGATGCTATCAGATGATATTGATAGTGATGATGATGCTCGTGACTTGATCTGCGTGACCATGAGATAGCCTATGTGGCTATGATGATGGTACATGACGAATGGTCTATAATATTATGTGAGCCGTGTCCATACCATGTAAAATGGATGGATGTGTTTGATACCATTACAGTTAATACCTCCCTAGCTAGGAGGGAGTGTTGATATTATGGTAGCTGCAAGAAGTATCAACCTCCATGTGTAACCTATGACTAGAATAGAATATTCCATAAGCTAGATAAACCCTAAATAGATGTGTGAGAACCCTAGAAGACAAGTTGACTTAGTAAAATAAACAATATTAAATTATTACCCTCCAAAAAGATAAGTCAACCTAGACAGTTGACAATGGAGCACTATAAATAGAGGGTGCTTGAGCTCATTTGGACACACAATCTCTCACTCAAGATAAGTGGTGTGCACGTCTAGAGGAGGAGTGCAACTGCAATGACTACAGTTGGGTATTGGTCTTGGTCTATGGTTGGGGACTTTCTACTTGGTGTGCTATCTTCGAGAAAGGTGCACTCTTGGTTATTTGTTGGGTCTAGTGCTCCTTCCAGAATCATTATATTTATCAAATGTTAAGGTGCTCGGGGGTGGTTGCATGTCTATGGTTGGCTGACAATATTGTGAATATTGTTTATGGTTAAACGAGCACATCGAATATTTTAACAAGGTTATCCCCCTCTTTTGAGATAGACGTTGCAAGTTGAGTGGCCAAGGATTATTACTTGTTGCATTATGAACCCCCCCTCTCCCCCCCCCCAACCCTCTTCAAGTGGAACATTGTACCAAAAAGGATAAATCATCCCTCTTAAAATATTGACGTCATTTTTTTATTTGGAGTTTTATGGCCCATTTTTTGACTTGGATGGTCACTCCCATGCTTCATGGAGGTTCCTTGACCTTAGATATAGACATGGTTAAGTTTTGGAGACACATTTCAAGGGTTTATGGACATTATTTAAGCATTTTTTGAGCATATTTTATTAAATCCGTCCCCTTGTATGAGGGTTTTCACAATGTAAAACATCATTTAATTGTATTTTTGACTTATTCTCTAATTTGTGTGGATGAAAAATAATTTTATTTTATTCCTTGGACTAGTTTTGGAGAATAAACAGTGGAGAGGAAGTGGGAACCTCACCTATAAATAAAGGCACTCATCTCACTCATTTGTTGTTGTGAATTGTTGGAGATTATTTTTGGAGCCATTTAATAGAAGATATTTACTTGGTGCAATCTTGGTGTCAATTTTTGGAGCTCAATCTTTCTTAGCATATTTTTTCAAAGGCTATTGTGATTATTCAAGATTCTACATAAACTAGCAAGATCGATCCATTGAGGAGTTATCAACTACTTGGAGGGAGGAGTTCCAAAGTCTGTATATCTTCCTTCTTCCCTAAAACTATTTGGTAAGGGTTCATCTCTTGTCTTGATTAGTTAAATTCTACTTGGAAAGGGTTTCAAGCATTTTTTCGAAGTCTTTTGTTGATATTTTTGGTGAAGGCTATTCCCTTGAGGAAACCCTTCTTGTAGGGCATTGATTATCTTGTTTTTTCTTGATTAGCAAGATATTACTATCCTTGTGGTCCTAATATCTAGTTTTAATCTATAAACAAGGATAACTAATTTTTATAGGTGCATACTTCTTGACCCCATAAGCCGTAGGTGGAGATGTGGCTATGCCCTAACTCCCAACATTCACCAACCCAAAATCCTAAAATTTAATTCTTTTCTTTTATGTTCCATGAAATATAAACATACAAAAAAATATAAAAGATATAAACCGTTGAAAACATATATCTATTTTTCTAGATTGAAAATAACAATTTATCTTTGTTTTCTATACACTTTCCTCCACAGAATTGTGCCAAATCATTGATTTTTATCCCTATGAGGAAAATATACCCTCTTGGATTATTCTTTATTGTCTCATTTGATCTTCTTGTGGTTTATTTAAGGGTTTATTCAATTCTGGAAATTAATTAGAACAATAAAAATGAGATTTGTTGAAACCCTATAGCTAGGGTTTAACCCTAAAAAGGTGAAATCTACCCTACCATTGCTCTTATTTCACTTTGAAATTGTTTTTCAATATTATCTAAAGTATTCTAATGATGAAATTAATCTCCTTGAAAGTTCATTTCTATTATATTTCACTTTGGAGATTTTTGGTCAAACCCTAGGGGGATTTGCATCAATTTTGCAAGTTTGAAGTGATTGTTTGGAAAATATTCAATTATACTTGATTTATTTCATTTCTGGGTTTTTTTACACTCATTTATATTTTTCCTAGCAACAAGGGTCCAATGTTTTTCATCTTAAGTGCTTTTAAACACTCTTGGGTCACTTTTTCAAGGTCCAAATTTGTAATTTTTTACATTAAATATTTTATTTAAGATTCTGGAATCTTTGGAAAGAAGTAAGTTAGTCAAATTTACAATAAACAATCAAGGTATAACTTATATATATCAATTTCCCTTCATTTGTGTAACAAGTTCTTACCCTTGTGCAGTAAAAGGTACATATTTTGTTATTTAAAGAGTAATTTTGTAGTGCTAGTTTATATTTCCACAGTAACTATTTATTTTAGATCTTAGCACTTCTTATAATAAACTCCTAACCATCTATACATTATAGTAGTTTTTCCCTAACTTTCAATTGAACATTCTTAAGACATTTGACTACTAAGGCACTGGTCTATCTAACGTGTATTGAGGTGTGTGGTTGGAAGGATTGGGATACCCCCCTTGGTATCTAGAATTTGTCCTAAAGTGAAGAGGATATCTTACTAAGGTTACAATGGTGCATTTCCCATATCTTTTTATCCCCACTAGAAATTCCCCCAAGGGTTTCTAGTTTGGGTGGTAACATGTGGCATTAGGAATAGGGAATCCCATCAATAAGCAATGTGGTAAAGGATGTAACCAACTCATCCTCAAAATATATTTCAATATATAGATCCATGTGTAAGGTGATCAAAATAGTCTCAATATCCATTTCATAAGGGGACATCCCCAACAAACCAAGTCGTGATCTTCAAACACCAATAAAATTGTGAGAAAATGTGACATAAAGTAGTTTTTATCTATTATAACCACCTCCTTGTATCAAGAATATCTCAAATCATGTGAAAAGTGGAACAAACATCTAACCAACTCCAAGAGAGAGTGGGTTTCCTCATATAGTAACAAAATAATTCAAATAAGTGATGAATTCCTCAATATGTGTGCAAAGTAGTTGAGCACTCTACTAGGAGTGGGGATCCAACTCAAAAGTTGGAAGGACCTCCTCAAGATCTCCATAGAAAAGTAACCATGTGATAAAAATAGGTCAATGAAAAATTCAACCTCCTCACACAAATACCCAAGCTCAATCTCCAATACTAATCACCATCAACAAGTGTGCTAAGCAAGGGACAAGTGTATCCCTCCTCAAAGGTGGAAATCCATACATTAGAAACCTGCTCACAACTCCCAATGCAGAGTCACTATTCTCGGTGCAATGTCTCAACTCTCAATGTAGTGTCACAAATCTCAATGTAGTGTCACAACTCTCAAGGAAAAAGGATCCTAAAAAACTACAACGTGTATGGGTCTACCTCCAAATATGTGCCATTAGGTCAATAATGGGAGAGTGCTCAAGTATGTCTACGTACCAAAATCACCAAACAAGCAAGGGTATTGAAGTAGAAGACCTCCATCAAGATGAATCATGCCAAGTAATCCTCAAAACTATAGGACACTCCATCAAGTGATTCAACCAACCATTGTGAGGGATAATATTATATCAAAACA
>SNQJ01S0162772.1:0-21412 GCA_010110895.2 Picea sitchensis
AGGAAAATTTCTAGATTTTGACCTACATTTGAAGCAACCGCAATTTTTTTAGCAAGAGTCTTTTTTGGACTTTTTTCTGCTGACAACCAAAGTGATAAGTTTCAGCGAATGTATCACAGATACTTGAGTCAAAGCCTAACTACTTTTTAACAGACTTATTAGTCTGTCGTCTAAGACATTCTTTTTGCAGGGCTATGACAATATGTTCATGGAATCCTGCTAGAGAGAGTTCTTCTAACCCAATTCCTAAGGTTTCTAGTCTTTCTCTAACAAGATTAGGAATTTTTCCTGGCATTGCTGAACAATATTTTATGAGGTAAGCAACATTGTCAGGATCAGGACACCTATATAAAAGGTCCTGCATGGTGCATAATAATTCAGGTAGTTGGGAGACATGGCATAGACGTTGATTCATATATAAATCTGCATAATGATCGGAATCTATTTTAGAACTACCATAAAATTCATGCATGACTTCTTTGATAAGCTCTTCAATGGGGTTATCATGGTTCATAATAGTAATCGTATCATTCTCATTGACTCTATCCCACCAGAGTCCTATATTAACAGTGAATCCCCAAGTTAGTCGAAGGGCTAACTCATTCCAAGCTACTCTTTTTCTGAAAATCATTTTCTGGGTTTTAGCCCAGGCTTGCCATTTTTGGAAAATGAGCATCATCTCATTACGAGATCTGCAATTGATGTTTGTAACTGGTGTTGATTCTATGTTTTCTCTGCTAAATGAGGCATGTTCACTAGAGTTAGCTGGATCAAATGGGACTTTCTTACTGGAACCATATTTGGCATTGCACCATTTTCCCCAAGCAGATTGGAAAGGATTTCCTCCTGCATCGTCGTTTGTTGAATGAGGTGCATTAGACTTTGAGATTTTAGCTTCATCCATTCCTTTGATATCCAAAGTAGGAATGGCAGGGTTTGGCTAGAAAGAATAAACGTCTTCTACTAAAGAAAATGCTTGTGATTTTACTAATGCAAGCTTCTCTAAGGCTAATAGAACTACCTGAGCAATCCAAGAAAGGGTTGGATTTAAGTGTTCTATAGAAAGTTGTTTGAGTGAAAAATATTATTTTTTAGGAGTAGAAGAAGAGGGAGAGGAACCAAACCATTTATAGGAAGCTTGTTTTTCTATCTCCTCATATCTTATAGGAGAAGAGGGTTGTTTCTCTTTTTCAAATGATTCTTCCAGACTTTGTACTGTAGTCTGAATTGTATCTAACTTTTCTAAAATCTGTACAAGGTGTAGTCTGTGAGTCTCTTGATTATGTTCTAAATTATCAATCTCGGAATGTAGACCAATCGTATGAGATTTAGTCTGCAAAATATCTTGGGCCATATCATCAATGTTTTGTGAAAGACAGACAGATTGATAATTAGCATAATTCTGTAATTCTGCAACCTCACTATGTCCTGCGATTTCTCTGCATCTGACTTTCTGTACTGTATAAAGTCAAGATCTGCTACCAGATTATTCTTGAAAGAAGGTGTGTGATTCCCTGGTCCTAGATTCCTTTGAGGTAAGAGAGCAGACTTGTCTTTGTCTCCTCTTGGAAATGATGTGTAATTCATCATTTTTAGAACAGGGATATCTACTTCTTGACATTTAGGACAATCAAAATGTTATCCATTGTGTTCTATTTTGGTCTGGTAAGTTCTGAAATTCTTAGGTGCAGAGGGGATCTGTTTTGTAGGAGGCTGACATGATGTGGACTCTTCCTAGAAAGGAATACCTTTCTGACAAAAATAACAATTTTTCAGATCCTTTTTGGTGGTATAGGAGATGATTATGTATTTTGGATCTGTTTGTAATGGGTTTATATACAGGAGTTCTAGAAGGAGTATTTTGTACAGAGGGGGAAGTAGAAGTAGATCTTCTAGGGTAAGAGTCAGAAGTGCTGGTAGATAAAGAAGACACTTGTCCTTCTAGATATTGGATCTTAACACTTTGGGATCTTCCAATTCTTAGTACATTATTTCCTGACTCATTTTGTTCAATCATCAGCTGTTGGGCTGTTGTGGGTGTAATTCTAGACTGTACAGGCTGATACTCAATGGACCATTCATCTGGTACTGTAAGCTTAGCAAATCCAAGAGTAAGAGGTGTAACATTTCCTAGACCAACCACCATGCTTTCAGAAGTAGCGCGCTAAATAAGTTTAGGATTAAGAGCAGGCATAGTAGTAGAGACAAAGTGAAGGCAAGTGGTTGTATGAAGTTGTGCAATTTCAGAAGATTCTGCCATATCGAATCCGGAAAATTAGACATATGCCTGGAGAAGGGAGGACATGTAGGGGTCTGTAAGAGAGACTTGAAATCGGGGTAATGCAGATGACCAAACGGGGCCATTATGTAGAGGGGCTTGAAAACCAGAGATTAGTGCATCTGCAAACTTGTTATGACGAGAGTCAATAATACAACTAAGCACATAGGTATTTAAACCAGGGCGGACTAACGGATTTATGCCGAATTGGATGAGACCAAGATGGACATATTTATATCCATGTTCTAATCCCCAATCAATATCAGATTGCTGGATTAAAGGGATTTGGTATACACTCTGTCCGAGAGAAAGAGGGACGTTATGGGAACAATAACGAAACAAAGTAGAGGCATGAAACTTAAACATAGGGAGATCATATATCTTAGAAGGTTCTATTTCTGGCATGTGCCAGTTGACATCAGGCTCATATTCTTGAGTTATGAGTCTGGTATTATACAGAGACTTGGGTGATGTAGAATTACTAAGAAAATATTTATACCATGTACTTGGTTTATATTTGACATCAACCAAGAGATCATATGTAGATTGGCCTTTCTGTGAGTCCATATTAAACTACTACAACTTTCAGCAAAATAMTAYGATTGAAGGCAACTAAATATAATAGATGGTAAGATCTTTCTTACTATGGGAAAATGACACTTTGTAGCACTCCACGCCTTCCTTCGGCTTCAATGATTACCCTCTTGTCCTACAACAACTGCTGSAGACCACAGTCAAGGGATCACTTCATCTACTACTGAGCATTTACACATCTCTCAATCTATACTTTCTAAACACAAGGCTCTTTCAAACATATGGCTCAGAACAATCTCTTATATTGATAAACATATAACTCTTACAAATATGCATGGTACTCATACAGACATATTGAGTAGGATCTGGCTCTGATACCAATTTTACAGAGTAGGATCTTTACAGACTCAGATCTTTCTGAATATCTATTACATAATACATTTACAAGCGAGATCAATGTTTTTCATTCACAAGTTCCTGAAGGTGAGTGAAGAGGATACACACTTATCTTAGACACAAACACTTAAACTAACATAGACACTCAGACTCTCTTCATCCCGATGATCTAAATGAGACCATAGGAAGTTTATTTATACAATAATTAACAGGTTATCGGTAGACAAGAACTGACAGCTGCCTATTAAAAGTAAGATTCCTTCAAGTGGATGGGGCAACTATGGATTACAGTTGTTATCTCGTCCCTTAGAGGCTCAGCCATATGGGGACCCATCACATCTTTTACGGAAGACACAAGATATGACACCACTAGCATATGATAGATACAAAGTGGAGTTCTACAGGAACCCATGGAACTGACGGGACACCATTGTCGGCCAGCTAGACATGAAATCAAATTATTACAATATGACTCAAGGCCCATCACAGTTGTTGATATTATGCTCTGCTACAGAATAAAATGAATCACCACTATCATAATTATAGTGACTACTAGGAGGAGATCCGTGAATGTCCGAAAAGGGAGGAAATCCACTAAAGCATATGTAGAATGGTGATCCTTGCATGGCTGGAATGAGCTCATCTTCGGGTACACAAATATCTCCGTAGAAATTGCTGGTCACTTTGAATGTTTGAGGATTAGGTGGATCAGATTTTTCAAATTGTAGCTCATTGCCTCGAAAAGACAGATTGAATACAAACCAAGCATTGTATTGAGCTGCTTCCTCAACTTCTGCACGTAACCATTGCCTGAATGCATCTTTGCTTCTTCCGAAGAACAAAATATATCTGGGGCAATAAGTCCAAAGTAACAAATATATCCATCCAGACCACTAGTATAAATAATCTTTGAATGTAGAGAAATCAAAGAGAACCCATCATGAGCTATCATACTTGGTCTGGGACATTATAGCACAATAATCAGCATAAGAAATATCTGGAGTATATATATAGATATAGTCTTGACCTTGGAAAGGTCCTCCAATGATTATTCCTCTGGTTAAATTCTAACTGGTCCTGAAATAGCTAAGAAAAGAGCTAAGATGGTTCTTGGACTGAACCCAACTATTTAAAATATCTTTACAAGCAGGACTGGATTTTATGCAATACTCTAGACAGTCAAAACAATAACAATATTTACAATTTTTACAAACTAGGATCCATTTGAATCCTGGCGGAGCATCTGGTATGTTCAAGAAGGATGAATCCATTTAATTGTCTTTTCACTGGCTTCTCTAGTGAGTAGGTGAGCTATGCAGTTATCTTTTCCAGGCTTGTATTATATGTCGAAATCAAAACCATCAAGCCATAAGCTCCATCTGAGGATTCTATTGTTTCCCTATTCCATAAGTCTCTGATTAGTCAACATACCTTTCATATGTTTCAAATCAGTTCTAACAATGAAATGAACAGGTTTTAAAAACAATCTAAATTTCTTTATCCCATTCTTTACAACAAGTATTTCCTTATGGGATGAGGGATATTTAGATTCTGTATCTGTAAAACAACCAGAAGTATATATACAGACTTCTTCCAACTTGGGTCCATTCTTTTGAAGCAATACTGCAACCCAAGTGTCATTGGAGGCATCAGTTTCAAGAATAAGTTGTAATGACATATAAGGAAGATGTAGTCTTGGCAAATTTGTATCTTCTGTTCGATGATTTGAAAAACTGTTGTCATCTTGTGGTTCCAAGGCATCATCTTACTTAGAAATTTTTGTAGGATTCTGACATCCTTTGCTTTGTTTTCATAAAATTGTCTAATGTAGTTTAAACAACCTAGGAATCTTTGTAGCTGCTTTTGGTCAAGAATCTCATCTGGAAACTCAGAAAACTTTTTAAGCACATGATCCTACAACTCAACTGCTCCTTTAGAAAGTATCAGTCCTAGATACTCTATTTTAGTCTGATCCCAACAAAGCTTAGAATTACTTAAAAACAAACCATGTTTGAATAGGAGATTATAAACAATCCTGAGATGTTGTACATGCGATTTGCTATCAGTAGAACATACAAGAAGATCATCAATATATACAATAACAAATGTCAAATGCTTAAAGATATCATCCATTCTTTTTTGAAACTCAGAGGGTGCACTCTTCAATCCAAATGGCATGACTCTCCATTGGTACTAACCATTATGTACAACAAAGGTTGTCTTGTACCTGTCTTTTGGGACAATGCCAATTTTCCAGAAACCACTCTTTAAATCAAATTTTCTAAACACATTGCATTTTCCAATCTTTGCAAATAATAACTCCTTGGATGGCAGAGGGAACCTGATAGGCAGTAAAGATTCATTCAAATCTCTGTAATTAATAACCATTCTAGGTTTTCCTCGCTTTTGTTCACTATGCTTATTTACATAGAAAGCAGGACAAGCCCATGGGCTTCTACTGGTTTCTATTAATTTCCTATCCAAGAGTTCAACTATCTCCTTTTGACAATATTCAGATTCTGTGGGAGACATATGGTTGGCAGAAGCCTTTTGAGGCTTGGCAGTATAACCTTCTTTGTAGGGAAGACTGACAAAATATTGTTCTCTTGTCCAGAAAGCATTAGGATGTTCTGATGTGCAATCCTTCTCTATTTTATCCTTCACATCCTTAATAATATCAAGACCATGTTTCTCAGTATGATTTATTATTTTCTGGATCTTGATTAGGCTTTCAGCAGATTTCTCAATGTCTTGGAGAGTTTTCTTGACTTCAATCCTTGTTTCAAAAGAAGACTTACTGGGTACTTTTATGGATTTACCCAAAATAGTAACCTATACAAAATCACTACCTATAACAAAATGTAAACATTTATCTAGAAAATCTTGTCCCAACAAAATATCTGCACCTGTATCATAGAAATAGAGATTAACCATTACTTTGGCTCCTTGAATTATTATTGGAAAGTCTGGGGCAATAGAATTAATCTTTATTTCAGTCTTATTGACTGCTCTAAAAGCAATGCCAATAGGTTTCCAATAGTAAGATGGTATAGCTCCATATTTAGCACAAGAATTCATGGCTCCTGTGTCTAGTTGTACATCTAGGGTATATTGCAGATATCCCTGGACTTTTATATCTATAGAAATTACCAATCTATCATCAAGTCCATTCATTTGTTTGGACTCGCTGGCTTCAATTTTTGTATCCTGATTGAACATTTCTCTTTCCCATTGTTCATTTCTTTTGTTCTTGAGAAAGTTGAATTCTTCTCTTTGCATCTTCAAGCTTTTCCATAGTTTTTTTTATCAATGCTTCCTTTTCTCTTATGGATTCTTCTAAATAGAATATAGTATTGTCTAAAGAATCTTCTGCTAGATTTTCTTCTTCAATTATTTCTTTCATAGGTTTGGAAAATCTAATTTGGTTTATTTCTCTGCTAGCTTGAGGCCGAGGTGAAATAAACTCTTAGTCTTTGGGAGTGTAGTTATGTATATTCACCACGCTTGGATGATGAAGCTTGGAAGTTTGGGCAGAGAAGAGAGAAATATGAGCATGATATCTTTTAGAAAGTTGGAAGTGTCCAGGGATTAAAGTGGACAATTTCTGTTGGAGTGCAGACCTCTGTTGAAGAAGAAAAGGGAGGTTTGATGTGGGGGACATCATTTTGATGTCAAGAAAATTGATATTTTCAGTAATCTGTGATGTGTCAGAATCACTTTGAGCATTGGATTCAGCATAATCAGACTCATCTCATAGATCCAAGTGTATATCTCATAGATCCAATTTGGGCAGAGAAGAGAGAAAGCCAAGGAGCATGCATATCTTTAGGAAAGTTGGAAGTGTCCGTGATTTTCAAGTGGACAATTTTGGAGTGCACTCTCAGTTAAAGAAAAGGAGGTTTGATGTGGGGGAAGACATCATTTTGATGTCAAGAAATTTGAGATTTTCAGTAAACTTGATGTGCTTCTAATCACTTTGAGCATTGGATTCAGCATAATCAGACTCATCTCATAGATCCAAGTGTATATCTCATAGATCCACGATTAGCAAGTAGAGGGTGGGAGGGGGTAGGAGGGAATTATAGAGGGAGGGATGTTGGGACATGAGAAATAATATTATTATTTCATTAATTCCCTCCCTCCCACCCCATTAATATTATTTCTCTATTAATGCCCCTGCCTCCCACCCTCTATTTCTATTAATGTCAGCCTTCCCACCTCCCACCCACATATTTCTATTAATGCCTCCTCCTCCCACTCTCTAATTCTCTATAGAGATCTAATAATGAGAAATACCATTATTTCTCATTAATGCCCCTTCCCACCCCTCTATATATTAATGCCCCCTCCCACCTTCTACTTGCTAATCGTGGATCTATGAGATATACACTTGGTTATCGTGGATCTATAGAATATAATCATAATCATCTCACTTAATATAAATTTATCTAGCTTAATTAAGAATTTATATTATCTAATTAAAACATTATTATATTCAATTGCTTTAATTATAGAGTTATCTTGCTCACTAAGGAATCTACATTATCTATAGCAATCTACATTATTTAAATAGGAAATTATAAAACATCATTAAAGATATAAATGTCTTTATTATATTTGAAAGCTAATTAAAAATTCACTTGACAATTAAAAATATACATTTGGTAAATAGTATTGAATATGACCTAATTATGTCCTCGAGGTGTAGGATATTCGGTGACAGAGTGTGTTGTTAAGCCACTCGTTGAAAAGTCACTGGTTCGAAAACTGCAGGGACAAAAAATCCAAACATGTCAAGGGTTGTTATGGTCGTGCCGAAAAGGCGTATCCCTCGTGAGTTTTACGGCTAGATTCCCCGAAGTCGTGGTTTCCTCAAGTCAAAGGTTAACTCTTTCACGCCATGAGGTCCTCATTTAAAATTAATGTAAACAAAAAACAAATATGATCTAATTATTAATTAAGAGGATTGACATCCTTTTGGAAACAAGGTGTCATATTTTTTGAGCCTAATAACATATATGGTTATTCACTCGGTATAAATTAATTGGTTTTTGTGGAGTTTAGTTTTTGCTACTTGATAATTAAAAATAGACATAAATACAATTTATAATATCTAATTATTAATTAAGGAGATAGTCATCTTTTTGGAAACAAGGTTTCGTATTATCCTTTTTTAATAACATAAATATTGTGTATGGTTATCCACAAGTTGTAAATCAATTGGTTTTTTTGGAGTTTAGTTTTAGATCAAATTTTACGAGAAGGGAATTTTGTAAGGTTTAGTTTTCATCCTGTCGTACATTTAAATGTCATTTGTGAGTTTGAGGGTGAGAGCCATTTATAACATTCTAACCGCTTATTTAAATTTTGAACATGAATACCCAAAGTTATCCAACTAAGAACATGATCATGAGAGTCATAATGAAAACAATCCAAAATAACATAAGACTGTTATAAAGCACATCGAAATGAAACAAAAATATTGTCACTCTGTAGCCAAAATAGACACAAAAATTAACATAGTCGTTGAGGAGATCATCAAGGAAAAAACCCATAAGATTGTAATAACTCCTAGACAAAGCATCGAGACTAAATATGTTCAAAGGTTGGTCCAAATGGAAAGCCTAGTCCACCCCAAATACTATATTGTCCAAAACTGGAAATTTTAGTGCCATTCCCCCTCTGTCTAATGCTCTGAGTCTTGGAGATGAGTGGAAGGGAAGGAGGATGACTTCACATCCTATCATTGAAACTTAATCAAAATTGACTTGATGTCCCACAAAAGATGTGAGGATTGATAATGTGGGCCTTGTTGGATATATTATTACAAGTCGTGAGCTTCGTACAAGCTTACATGTACACTCTGGTGTATTGTCGTGAAAATATGAACTAGTTTGTCGACACGTACGTGGGCAACGTTGTTGAGTAGGATTTTAATTAATGATAAGGATCTTTATCTCTCAAGTCTGATTATGCATAAGTTGTATCTAAAATTTCATTGTTGTATTAAAATTGTTTGGATGTACTTTACTTCTACGGTGAAGTCTCACTTTTTTTAACAAACGGTATTTATATTAATGGGGTGGATCAAATCCACATTACAAATGGCTTCAATTTCTTCTTCATGTCCGACTTCGGTGCCATTCTACTTCTATAGTTATAGACTAGTGAACTGAACGAATTCTAAGAGAACTGGATTAAATTTAAGTGCCGAAAATCCAGTCACTGTTTCAGCATAAATTTCATGATCGGTTTTAACATATTTCTTCGCCATCAAGCTTTTAACATTTGTTACAGCGGTGTTTCATCATATGTTCCAACAATGTTTCAGCATAAGTTCCAGCAATGTTTCAACATCCGCTCCAAAGATCAAGCCAAGATCTGTTTCAAAGATTCCGTTCCAAAGAGACTGTGGTTTAAATATTTGTTCCAAAGATCAGAGCCAGTTATTCTGCTCCAAATGGTATTTCAACATCTCGTGGTTTCAAGATATAAAATCGCATCAGGTTTCAGCTAATGTTCCAAGATCGAAGTTTCAACATCCGCTTCCGCAAGACTTGTTTCAAATTTTACAACACTGCTTCAGCATATGTCTCCAGTGACCGTGGTTTCAACATCCGTTCTAGCTCGCGGTTTCTAGTATTATGTTCCAAAATTTTCTAGACAACCATCTACTATTTTACACTGACATGTTGTCCTTTGATTTTGATTATCATCTTCTCGTGCATCTTCTCGGGTCAGATTCTTTTGCAAGTTGCCGCCCTTTTCAAGGAATACATTTCTTTAATCGGATCCCCACCACACGCTGAGTTCTCCTTTGGGACAAAAGTGTTCGCTATTAGTTTTGTCCGCTTCTCTTTGTTTAAACTGGGAGAATATGGTAGCACTGAAGGAGGTAAAGTCTTTTAGAATGTATATTAACCTTGTAGATTCTTGTTTAGCCCAACATCTTTAAACTGTCTTCTTGAGTGTATTATTTTGATCAATATCTCAGATTCTCCAAATGCTTGTAGCTCCCTGTGTCCTCTTTCCCTGGCTATCTGATAAAATTTGATCAAACTCAGAATTTCTGAGTTTGACTTTATTGGATCGTCCAACCCAAAGAAAAGGTTTCAGTTTTTCCTTCACGGAATAAAATGATTCTTCTACGGCTCCCACCTTGTTGTTTCCTTTGAATGCTACCATCAAAAAGGTCAAGTTATGCCTTTGTTTTCATACCAACTCTCGAATAATATGTCATGGTTGTCTCTCTCTAAACTCTCCATATTATGTTTCTGGTGACAGGTTTCATGCTGTTTATGGTTCGGAAAGATTCAAATACCTGAGGAGCCGAAGCAATTCTTTTCTTCCCCAGTATTGAGGGTATTGATTTCAGGGATTTTGGGAGCTTAAAGTTCTAGGAGGCCTTTGGTTTTCGCTACTTTACCATTTTGGGGTCCATTCGTAAGAAGCGAAAATTTTGCCTATTTCTACAATAGCTTCCAAACATTATCGTGACGGGATGGAGATCCGCATCGCCCATAAGCTGTGGTTTAAGGGTATATCCTTCAAAATGCAAGGAATAGGATCCACTATTGAGATATGTTAGTGGAACAACGTGACCTTTATGTCTTTTGGAGTGTATCGTAATTTCTTTGTTTCATAATTGGCGTTCAAACAAGCGGATCCGGTGGTTTCATGGTTTCTCTCAAGTAGATAACATCTATGTGGTCTCGCAATACTGGCTTCAATGCCTCTATCAAAATCTTTTCTCGTGTATTGTAAGTCCTCGTAAGAAGAAATTTACCTTCTCGATCACCATCAGAGTTCCAAACCTCCACAGCAACCGAATCCTTGCCGAGAGTGGTCTATCTTTGATAAAGGGTTGTCAAGCAAAGCATAGCCTCTGCAGCTTTATAAATCGTACAAGGGTCCTGTGTCTCTAGATGTCTTTTTCAAGGTGTACGAGCTGCTTCCGGCTTTGAGCATCCTTTCGGTTAGCAAAGGTGATCCGGATATTGCCGACCAAGCACTCCGGCCCAGATCCATTCCCTTATCCCACTTTGATATGTCAAAAATTTTCTTAATGCCTCTGTTCTCAAGAAAATCGTGAATTTCCCTCAGGTCAGCGTTTGATGCAATGGGCGGATTTCCCATTATACTGTCAGTCCAGATTTTGGTGTGTTTTCCATTGCCAGTGATGTGGTACAAGTGTTGATTGAAGAATTTCACCCCTTTAATGCACAACCGCCATAAAATCGCGGCCCTCCTTCCTACCCAGATTTGTATATTTCAAATTTTAGCATTTTGGATGTATCTGTGCTTCAATGTTTTGCCGACAGGATGTGAGGGGTCGCTATGCATATTCCACAAGATTTTGCAGCCCAAAGCAGTGTTTTCCAGAGCTGGGTCAAGGATCTGCAGTCCACCTTCTCTCAAAGGCCGCTTGGCTGCCTCCCAATTGACTAAATGAAATTTTCTTTAGTTCCCTTTCCCACCATGCCACAAAAAAATCTCTCAGGAGTTTGTTGATCTACCTTGCTATCTAGAAGCTGGCTTAAGAGGTGGATGTTTGATATATCACACAATGATAACTGCTTATAAATATTAATTTGCGTCCATGGGTGAGCCAGTAACCTTCCCAGGATTCGATTTTTCTTTTGATTTTTGCTAAGACTCTTCCCACAGTCAATTTGATGCATACACTCCAAATTTAGAGGCAACCCAAGATACTGTATTTTTTCCCATTTGGAGTGTCCTTGAAACCCAAGGTGCTTGCTATCTTCCGAGTTTCATGATCTGCAACATTCCAGCTAGAACATCTTTTCTTTCACATCGAGTTCTAATCTTTTAATATGCTTTGGAGAGTGTTCCTTTCAAATGCAATATTATCTTCGCTTTGAGGCTCCTCCTAGCGTGCAGAGAGTCATCCACCTAACGTAGAGCATGGTTTGCGCTTTCCAGATTCTCAAGTATTCCTGAGGTCTGGCTGCCCTTTGTTAATACTTCCTCGCTCCAAATTTCTGAGAGTATCCCTCCACCACAGGCTTAAAATTTTGAGAGAGGGGCAACCCTTTCTCACCCCTCAGAGGCTTTTGAAAAAATTTGTTGTCTCCCATTTACCAATGTAAATCCGTATCAGAGTATGTGCTTTTATCAGTTTTACAAACTCAAGATCAAATCCAAAAGAGAGAAGCACTTGATACGTGAAGAATAACGTTATTCGGCTTCAAGGGTAATGCCAGTCATCAAGCTTAATCAAGATTCCTTTCTCTTTTCTGAGGTTGCTAGAGTGCATGGCTTCCTTGACTTGGATTACATTATCCAAGATATGTCTCCTTTGGATGCATCCTCCTTTAAGTGCCCTCTCAGATGTTTTCTCTCTCCCAGCAGTGGTTTTATTCTGTTTGCGAGAAGTTTTGCAATGATCTTATAAGAGGCATTACATAGTGGGATTGGCCTGAATCTGTCGAAGGTGGCGGGGCTTGTTTCTTTTGGGGTTAGTGCTAGGAAGGTAGAATTAGTTTTGCCTCCTATTTTTGCTTTTTTTGAAGGACTCCTTTTATCATTTTTATGAGATCAGATTTGATTACATTCCAGCAGATCCTGTAAAAAAATGGATAGTGAACACCCATCCGACTCGTGGGCTTTGTCCGGATCCATGGACCATATGATTTTGTTGAGTTCTTCTTCACTGATTGGGCCTCCACAATGGATATCCTAGACCAATGCCATATTCACTATGAGGAATTCGTGCTGCAATCTTCTTCTACTTTGTCATTGTCTCTCGTTGTAAAGTTTTTGGAAATGAGGTACTGCTGGTCTTTTATTTGTTCTACTTTGGTACAGCTCCTTGTTGGTCAAGTGATCCTATGGTTCCCTCTGGAGTTAGCTTTGAATCGACGGTGATGGAAGTAGGAGGTGTTCCCACGTTACTTCCAGCCAAAGAATACAAGATTTTAACCCCCAGTACTTTTCTTCCTTTCTGAAGGAGCGGAAAGTTCTGCATTGGACTAGATGCTCTTTTTCCAATTCTGCTCTTCCTGTACCGTCTATTATTTCCATCTCGTGTTGTAGTTGTCCCAGCTGCTGCACTCACTCCTTTATTTGGGTATTGGGGTTGTTTTCCGGGAGTTTGCTCCAATCCTTGAGGGCTTTTGTTATTTTAGTTTTGTTCCTAGACAAAATTGGGGGAGCTGCATTAACTGGGGTAGACCATGCCCATTGAACCATCTCTACAAACCCACTCTTTGTTTTCCATAATGGGCTGAATCTTAAATGGATTGGACCTAAATTTTCTTCTTCTTCTAGCTGGAGCAAGATGGGCTTATGGTCCGAGGTGAGCTTGGGGAAGATGGCAGTGGAAATCAGCTTCATTTCCAACAACAAAGTGCCTTGGACAATAAACCTATCCAATCAAGTGAAATGTGTGTTCCTCCTATCCTTGTTGGTCCATGTATGTTTCTGTTTATTTCTCTAAAAATCCATTTAGTCCCAATCACAAGGATGTCTCTCTACTACAAAAACTATCATATTCCGCCGGGCCTTCCTCCCCTTTTTCTTTCCATTCATGACTAGGTTAAGGTCTCCGGCTACCATTGAGTATTGTTTGTAGAGTTTTCTCTGAAATTGCCAAAGCTCTTTCCAAATAATCTTTCTTTCAAGTGCTGGGAATATATAAATTGAATAAAGGTAATAGTTGGCTTACTTGCTATGTGCTTATAGAGCCTCCAGAAAGCTCCGTTGTTGTGTGTTATAGGAGGCTGATGGTGAGATCAACCGCTCGCTTCTTCCACAATACCGGTGCCATACATGCCTCCTCTCGAAGTACTTCGTAATTCCAAGCCACAGTTCGCTTTTCTTCCATTTGTGTTTGTCATCTCTGAAGGCTTCCTTCGGATTTTCGCTCCTTTGGAGCATAGAGGATATATGGCCGTTCCACTTCTATCGACCTGATCGCCTTTAATACCTCTTATGCGCGTCTTTGCTCCCGGTGTCCTCTACAGTTCCAAGAGTCGATTTTCATTACTTACTATTGAGGGTGATTGGGCCTCCTCCTTTTAGAGACCTTTATCTTTGTGTTTTTCACTTACTGACATTTCTAGTAATGGGCTTCGCCCTTTTGTCTTTCTCTCACTTTCCTCCCTTATAGTTTTTTTGAGACTTCTCCTGCTCTTTGGCTAGCTCTTTCTAGAAATCGCAACCTCCAGGTGCGGGAGCTTCTTCGGGGTTGACCGCCATTTCTCTTCCGCTATGGGCCGCAAGATAAGGCGTTGGAGAGGGATCGCACTTCCAAGGATCCTTCCACTCTTCCTGTGCCCTGCGGTTCTTCCCCATTTCCAGGTGGACTGAATGTCCTGGCTGGTTCCACTGGTTCTTCTCGGTCATTGATGACTTTTATGCTGAGGTCTCCGCGACAAGCAAGCAGGATTGGAGCTCCCGTTGATTTTCTCTTGCTCTATTTTCCCGGAGTTGCCAGTCTTGGTTTCTCCTTTGGGTCTGGTTTTTGCTGTCCCTGTTTTCTGTATTGTGGTCCATTGATTTGCTTTCACATTTTCACTTTCTTCTCAATTCTTTCTTGCGCGTCTTTGTGAAATGGCCGCAGTCAGGCGCGTCGACATTTGAAGGGGAGCCGCCATAGTCTAGCCCTACCGTGTATCCACCATGCCGAGATTAATTGCCTCCCGGTAACCCACTTCCATCAACCTCCACGCAGATCCATGCGCATGAGTACTAATTTTTTCTCACTGCTTGATCTATATATACCTTTCGAGCGTGTTTCTGATTGCATGTAAAGATTTTTGGTTCCAGCAATGTATGAGGTGAGGTAGAAGAACCTACACCTGGATGGCCGAGGGCATCCTCGATGGGTCAAGCCCGGTCCATTTGTTCAAGTATAACCTCAGTCGTATTGTGAAGTACGCACTCCATTTCAAGATGAGGTTTTATCTTCGTGGTTGTCAAGACGAAACAAAATATCCTTTCCTCACGGTACTTCTTATTCCTTCCTGATATGAGGATTCCAGCCTTCCGCACCTGTGCTTCACGGATTTGGGAGAGGGCCGAGACCGTGAATTGCCCGGCCGTCTCCATCGCTAAGTTGACTTTCGCTCTCAAGTTTCTTCCAATGGCGTACCGGCTAATCGGAATAAGTGTTGTCCAATCTTTCACGACTTTTTTGCTGCACCGCCCATCATATAGCCTCTTGAGGTCGCAAATACCATCTTCCGAATGCTTCAGTAGTTCGGGCACGGGAGGGTAGGGATGGCGCCTCTACCAAATGGGCCCGGCGGTCGGAGGCCTCTAATCGCTAAGTAGGAACCTTTAGATGGGTCGGCCCTCACGCACATGCGTGTTAGGTCACAATTTTTCTTGAACTTCGTATATAGGAAGTCTCAGTTTTAGTCTATATATGTCTGAGTCTTTAATCAATCGAGACACACAACAAAAAATAGAGAGAATAGAGGCGAGAGTTAATAGCAGCAACAACTGTGAGTAGTTTGAGAAGTATCAGAGCTCAAGCTATGGTTTTCCTAGTTTGCAGAAGTTGTTGATGATTTCTCAAGAAACGTATTTCCTCTCTAGCTAACATCTGACGCACGAAAAATGATTTTTCTAGCTAACATATTTTGTAAAATTTATTGATGATTTCTCAAGAAACACATGGATTTATTTCCTAAAACAAAAATCTGACGCATTGGGTTGTTTAAAACAGTTCAAATCACTTGTGGAGAAGCATAGTGGTTGTTACCTAAAATTTATAAGAACTTATAGAGGAGGAGAATATGTGTCAAGAGAGTTTCATAAATTTTGTAAAGTTCATGCCATCTACAAGCAGTTCACTGCGCAATATATACCACAACAAAATGGTGTCACAAAGAGAGAATCAAACCATCATGGAAATGGCACACGGTATGTTGGCAACCAAACATTTGTCAAATGAGTATTGGGTTGAGGCAGTAGAAAGTGAAACATACATCATAAACAAATGTCCAACAAAGAATGTGGAGAGAAACATTCCTCAAGAATCCTGGATAGGTATGAAGCATAATGTGGCACACTTGAATTTTTTTGGTTGTGTTACATATACACATGTTCCAGATGTGATAAGAAAGAAGTTAGATAACAAAGGAAATAAATGTATATTTTTTTGGTACTCTAAGGAAACAAAATCATACAAATTGTATGATCCTATTGCAAGAAAGGTCATAATGAGATGTGATGTTCAATTTGTGGAGAATGAAGCATGGGATGGAAGCATAAAGAATATAGTCAAAATTATTCATGCTATTAAGCATGATGACACAGAAGATGAAGTGGTTCAAACACCATGTACAAATCAATGCATAATTCCTTCCACTTATGGAACTGCAACACAAATCCCATCACAAACTAATCTAGTTAGATATGCAGGTGTGTAGTCCACACCGAGAGTGTAGCAAACTCCAGCAAGCATCTCAAGTAGTTCTACATATCCAAATCCAACATTAGCAAGTTTGTTACCAAGGATAATAGGAACTATTCGCGACATCTATAACGATGACACATCAAATTCATTTTCAGTTTTTTCTTTGTTTTCACAAATAGATGATCCATTAACTTTTGAAGAAGTTGTCAAAGATGATGTATGGGCACAAGCCATGGATGAAAAAATTAAAAGCATAGAGAACATTTAGACATGGAAGTGAGATGCAAAAGGAAATCTGCAGAAGCATAAAGCAAGGTTATTCACAAGAGGTTTTACACAACAACCTGGAATTGATTTCAATGAAACATTTGAGCTAGTTTCCCACATTAGTCATTGTTGCGCAAAATAAATGGCCTTTTTATCAAATGGATGTAAAGTCATCATTTCTGAATGGAAATTTAGAAGAAGAATTGTATGTGGAACAACTACAAGGCTATGAGATTCCAGGACAAGAAAACAAAGTATAGAGATTGAAGAAAACATTGTATGGATTAAAGCAAGCTCTGATAGCTTGGTACTGTCGCATAGATTCCTACCTCACATAGACTGGATTTCCGAGAAGTGAATGTGAGCCAACATTGTACATCAAAGAAAATCAACAAGGTAATATGTTAATTGTTTTCTTATTGTTTTCTTATTGTTTTGGCATAAAAGCATTTAAGTGAGTCATGAAGAATGAATTTGAAATGACTAATTTGGGGCTTATGAGATAGTTTATGGGTATTGAGATATTTATTTCACAATCTATGTATGAACATGCAATTTTCAAAAGATTCAACATGATAAATTCCAAAGTAGCCCCAACGCCAATCATAACAGGAATGAAGTTAAGCAAGGAATATGAAGGGTCCAAGGTGGATCCCACACTGTTTAAATTAATGGTAGGAATTCTTATGTATATAACAACAACAAGGCCTCATATTATGTATGGAGTGAGTCTAATTTCAGTGTTCATGGAAACTCCAAAAGAATCACATTGGAAGTCATGAAAAAGAATCATGAGATATGTCAATGGAGGAAAAGATTTTGGAATTATATATTCTACTTCAGAAGATTTCAAACTTATTGGATACACTGAAAGTGATTGTGGACGAAGCACAGATGAAAGGAAAAATAACTCTGGGTACAAATTTCATTTTGGAACAGGTATGTTGTCATGGGAATCAAGGAAACATCCCATTGTGACTCTTTCTTTAGCAGAAGATGAGTACCTCGCAACTACAAGCGTAGTTTGTCTAGTTTGGATGAGAAGAATGTTAAAAGATTTTCTACAAGAACAATAAAAACCAACTACAATATTTTGTGACAACAATTCCACCATTATGTTGTCAAAGAATCATGTGTTTCACAAGAAAATCAAACATAACTATACAATGTTTCATTTTATCATAGAAATAGTGAATAAAAAAAAAATTGTTTAAATTAGTGAATAAAAAAAAATTGTTTAGAGTTTTGCATGTCTAAAGAACAAGTCACAAATATTTTTACAAAAGCTTTGGGGAGAGATGGCCTAGTTGTGTAGAGTCGTTGAGTAACAAATGTTTGACAATACATGTCAATTTAAATTTTTGATGTAAACTTTTGTAAACTCATCTATTTATAATTAATGGGGAGTGTTGGAGATAGAGACGGTAGTTTGTCATTAATCAATGAGCCGATCTTTATCTTTCTAGAGCTATCTTATGCAGAAAGCCACTTGAAATTTATTGTTGTATTAAATTGTTTGAGTCAGTTTTAGTTATACATGAAGTCTCATTTTTTAATCTATACATGTGGAGTGTGTAGTCAGAGATGAGACACACAACAAAAAAAATAGAGAGAATAGAGTCCATAGTTAAGAGCACTTGTGAGGAGTCTCAGAAGTGTGAGAGCTCACGCTCTCGTTTTGCTAGTTTGCAGAAAATGTTCAGAAGAAGTTGTTGGAGCCGAAGTTAGATACAATATTGTATTTTGTGATAGGGCGCAACGGTCAAGTTCTTAATATATAGTATTTTTGTGAATTGACAAATTCATGATTATTTTTGCAGGGCTGCACGTTGTAGATCCGAGAGACCCGACCCGTATCTTCTTTGCTTCATTGCCAAGAGTAACCAAAGCTGTGCTCAAAGGAAATCTGTGGAGACATGTGATCTAAGGCCTAACGATCCACTGCCAGATTGGGTTTTATTTCCGCCAACAGCTTGGAGATATTTCCCATGAAATCCACCTTGGGAGAGTCGGCTCCTGCCCTAATCACATCGACTTTCATATGTACCAAATCTACAGGGGATATATCATCAGATCTTCCCGTCTAATCACATCGACTTTCATATGCACCAAATCTACACGGGATATATCATCAGATCTTCCCACGTTAGGTTACCCTCTGTTTCCTGTAAGGGAAGATTCAATCCAGAAGAGGACATCCTTTTTGAGGTCTCCTTATCTTCAGTCCTCATCGCTTTGTCGATCGACTCCTGCCATACTCCTCCGTCTCTAAAGATGAAGATCTGAACTTATTCCACTTCAACGTTCGACGGCATCCTCGCAGTCTCATTATAAATGGCCATTTCCTTTTATAGAATCGGCACTGAAAAAGCAACTTTTCATAATCGAAGATCTGTGCCTACTCTCTATCTCCTCGAAAAATGATCTCTTCGGAGAGTCCTCCAAGGATGGATATCCAAACTAAAATCCTTGGCAATCTCTCACGGTTTAGGGTTTGTCGAGCAGGGTATTGGAAAGAGAAAATATTGTCCCCTGCAGGGTATTGGAAAGAACAAAGATTATTCCCTGCGAGGTTTTGGGCCACAAAAATAACCTATCAACGCTACGATCAGATAAATGAAGTTTTGGTCCATTGAAAACACCGTTTAGGGTGTTTTCTAAACCTTTTACATTGAAAAAACCGTTTAGGGTGTTTTCTAAACATTTTACTTTTAAGTTTTGGTATTTTTTCTTAGAATTTTATAATATTAATTTAGGTAAAATTGTAATTTTATATTGAATAAATTGTATTTCTAGATTAAGCTTGTTTAAAAACTTGAGAAATTTAGATTATACAAACTTAATTATTCAAATCAACAAATTCAACAATTTCTAATTTAATTTTAAGTAAAATTAAACTACAATATGAAACAAAAATAATTTAAAACTTTTAATTTATTTAACACATGAAAAATTCATATTATACAAACTTAACCATTCATATTAATAAATCCAACAATTTCTAATGTAATTTTAAATAAAATTAAACAAACAATATGTTAAAAAAAAAAAAAAAAAAACTTAAAACGTTTACATTGTTCATCAACAATATAGAGAGACGAAGACGTTTACATTGTTCATCAACAATATAGAGAGACGAAGAGATCTATAAGGTTTTGTCTCATTCAAATAACATATTATAAGGTTTTGTCTCATTCAAATAACATAGGTTTTGTCTCATTCAAATAACATATTATAAGGTTTTGTCTCATTCAAATAACATATCAACGTTTGTGATGTTTTGGCTCATTATAAAACAGCTATCAACGTTTATAAGGTTGCGGCACAACTAAAATAACCCTTCAACTCCACTAAAATAAGCTATCAACACCCTTTTAATCAGTGGTTTCTCACGTGCGAAGATCCTAAGAAGAGAATCAGTGATGGAAGATGCATATTCCTTCCCTTTAAACGATTTCCGGAAGACTGTACAGCGCCGGCACCCTTCTCTTCCTCCGTTGTATCTAAACCTAATTAATTATTAGAGATTTTATGGGGATTAGGAGATCTAATTATTTTAGATTTTATGGGGATTAGGAGATTTATGTGGTCAAAATCATATGATAGCATCAGGTCACAGGTCTATTTAAAGATATAAAGAAGTATGAGTTTAAATGTTTTATTTTTTGGTTGTTTTTTGGAATTTTTTCAGTTTGATTTTGCCAAAAATCTAGTGATGAGTGATTGGATTGTTAAATATATTATACCCTCAACAGTATGATCGTACACTGCGAGTTGTACTGGACAGTTGTACTTTCTATTTTTGTCTTGCTTGAGCATATATAGTTCAACCATCTTACATTGTAATCTCTTCAGTTCTGTTCTGTACTTCTTTATACATTTGAATATACTATTCTTTTCTCTCTGCTTTTCTCTGTCCTTCACAATTTATCATGGTATCAGAGCTACAGCAGTAAGCCTCTTCACACAGTCGGGAGAGCAACTCGATCCTCTCAGCATAGAGCCTCACAGATCTTGAGAGCACGCGTCACAGACTTTTCACAAGGTTTGGAAAGCTGTCTGCAATACTCTTTAAAGATCGCCGTGAGAAGCTAGCGGAGGAAGCAGAGAATGCAGAAGCAGAAACCTGCGCAATTTACTCAAAGAACCGTCAAAGATTGACGCAGAAGAGCTGTAGAACGAAAGAAGTTTAAAGTACTTGAAGATTTCGCTTCAATTCGTTAAAGATTCAAGCAGAAGGCTGAATCGTTTAAAGATTTTTGAAAATAGCTCAAATCTGTCAAAGATTGTAGCAGATCATGAAGAAACCGTGAAATTCTTTCAAATCTTTGAAAGATTCACAAATCTTTTCTTCCGCAGGAGAAAATTCCGTTAAATTCGGGAAAGATCACGTCAAACACGCAAAGAACAACCATTAAGACTGCAAGAGTCATCTTGCGATCAGATCTGAGGCGGGAAACCGGTCCAGAAGGGACGAGGAGAGCGCGGAAAAGAAAAAAGAATTTCAGCCGTCAGATCTTGAACACAGGCCCGACAGCCGTTAGATCAGC
>SNQJ01S0162773.1:8110-20277 GCA_010110895.2 Picea sitchensis
TTAAATCTGTACTTTGAAGCTAGCCGTTTTGCCAAGTGTATTTAGAGAAAGAGGAAGGAGCACGAGGCCTTGCTTAAGCAACACCGGAGTGAGCCTCCTTCCCTTAGGGTTTTGATTCTAAGGCCCTACCATTGCAGCACGTTGGAACCCTACCTTCCAGTCTCTAAATTTGAATCCTCTCGAGACTTTTTGCCCTTGCTTTGACTCCATTTACCCTAAGGCACTGGTAATTTCTCCAAACGTTGAGCTTGAAGTGTACAAAAAATCATCTTTCAAACTTTAAATCTTTGAAACCCTAACTAACCCTAACGCTGCTAACCTAGGCTGACGTCATACTTGACGCAACAATCTTTGACTAATAAATGAGCAATTAAATGATGACGTCTAGCATTTATTAAACAAGTTGTTGATTAGATATACTATAGGCTTAGTCATTTGGTAGATATTGATGAATTGGTGATCCTACACAGGGTATTTAGCAGAACGTTGACTTCATCTTATCTATTGCATTGCTTATTAAATGAAATCAGATAGTTAAGAAGTACTAACCCTTTGAGTTATAGCTTGCAAATATACATTTTGTGTTGTCTTGTTCCGGGCAGGTGTTTTCAACAGGGACTTCACTTCTTTATTGGTTGATTAGCCCGGCTATCTTTTACTGGTGGTAACCTGCGAGGAGGGAAATCTTAACAATTGACCTTGTATCCATTTCCTCTTCAAACCCCAGGTTACCGGGGACGTCTCCCCTGGGCTAACCTCCCTAAATAGAAAGAACCTCCCCATCGAGGTGACATTGGGTGGGGAAGGTTCCTGTTACGCCAGTTTGTCTACTATCCTATAGCTTGAGACCTAAAATACAAACTGCGCGATAACAGGGGCAAACTTAGTTTTTGTTGCAGATCCCATCAAGTTCCTAGTCCTACATAATGCCTCATGTAAGTTGGTAGGCTTAAAATCCTTGACCCAACCTTTTAGGGGTTCCATCAATCCCTCTGTAAAGAGCATCATTAGTCTCGCCTGAGACACATCTGGAACCATTACTGCTACCCTGTGAAACTCCTCTATATAGGTCTATGGTGACCCAGTTTGTCTGAGTTGTGTGAGTTCCCTGAAATGTAGCTCTGGATCTCCCTGATCAAACTTGTCCATAAGTCTCTGAGTGAACTATGTGTAAGTAGTGATATGATTATGACCCAAGGTGGTCAAACCATGGTACCACCAATCATGAGCTTTTCCCTCCAAATACATGGTGGAAAACTTGATGGCATCCATCTCCCTCATGGGGTTGAGTGGCAAGTAGGTGTCTAACTTATGTACCCAAGTTTGCGTAGACACCTTGGGAGACCCATCAAAGTATGGAATCTCCATTTTACATGCCCTGTGCTCCAACTCATTGTTGTTCCTGTGATAGTTTTTGGGTTGACCCCTGAATTTGATACCACAATATTGGTCCAGTGTCACCTGTCTCCTGAATCCTGCACTCAAGGCCTCATATTCCCTGGCATATTCCTCAAAGTGGTCTTCTAATTCATTAAAGTGGTTACCCTATGGCTGGCCATCCAAAAATATAGGCATATAGGTTCTAGGAGTAACCCTACTGTGTGATGCCCCCCTTGAGGACCCTTCTCCAAAGCTCTGTCCCTCTGCATGGTAGTGAAGATCCTGGTCATGATAATGTGTAGTTCCCCCATGGGAGCCACTGGCTTCCTTGTTTGCGTAATTGCTTGGGCCATTCCCTCCATGTGTCATCTGCAACAGGAGTGATGCAATTTTTTCTTGATTAGCATTTATTCTTTCCAAAGTCTCCTTCATTTCAACCTATCCCTATGCATTGTCTCCTCGTTCTCCTGTAAATGGAACTCAAGCGTACTTCGTGTATTGTCTATGGAGCTTTTCAGCTCCTTTGCTATACCTGCTAAAACCTGTGGATCACTGTCCTCACCTGAACCTTCTATTTCTGCCTCTGGTTCACCTGCCTATCTTCTGCGTCTGCCCATATAGATACCACTAAACTTCTGCATGCGCTAATCCGCACAAGCTGGGAGGATTTAACGCTTTGATACAACTGTAATGTTCCCAAGCCAATTTTTTGCCCGGAAACGAGGGTTGTTTAATTGTTTATTGGTTGTTACTTGTGTGTTTGCAGGTTTACTTCATGAAATTGTGCATTTAGGGTTTGTACTTAGAAGATCATAGCATGGAGATATAGATCTGAACATATAGCATAAGGAAATGACAAGATACAAGCAAGAAACACCAATATAAAACCAATAACTTCAGAGCTGACCTTTATTTAGATAATAGAATGATCTTGATACAACAAATCTGCAGATCTGGGAGAATACCATAATAATAACCAAGCTAGAGTAATAGCTGCTACAACAATGTCCAAAACTGAAGATAATAGCGTCCAAAGGCACTACAATAAATTGGTGAAAGGGACAAGATTGATTTCTTTCCATCCAAGAGCTAGGTCCAATCCTCCTAGCTGAGTTGCACCCTCCTAGATGGTTGAAGATGATCAATATTTCGGCCTCCCTCCTAGAGACCTCCAAATGCCACCAAAATGGCTAGAACAGTAGATCGGGGCAAGACAAACCCCCTGGAAATGTATCATGCTGAATGATTAAGATCTGACCCTTCAAATGGATGAAATCTCTTTCTGCAATGCGCCCTCCTTCTCTCTAGCTTGTGCCAAGCTCTAATAAATCATCTAACAGAGAAACCCTCTCCAAAATCGGCTAGAGAGGGCGCCCTTGGCCATACAGAGAAAACCCAGAATTCCTTATGCCAAAAATTCTTCTCCTATTCCTAGATCGAACTGTTCTCCTTCAGATGGTGCGCCCTCCTGTTGGAAACCCCCTGAAATTGTGCGTTGTCTCTTCCTTTGTTGATGGATATGACCTGTACCTACTATAGAATGGTGTGGGAGGAATATTGCACCCCTGGGACCAATCCTGGATCAAGATAGGTGGGATCTTTCACCATCGAGTTGATCTCCAGGGTTGTACCTGCTGGAAACCCCCTGAAGTTGTGCATTGTCTTTTCCTTTGTTGATGGATATGACCTGTACCTGCTGTAGAATTGTGTGGGAGGAATATTGCACCCTTGGGACCAAGCCTGGATCAAGATAGGTGGGATCTTTCACCACCGAGTTGATCTCCAGGGTTTGTAATCTCAAAACCCTCAAAACGTCTTTGTGCTCAAGAGCCCAAATGCAAAAGTAATAATAATCTAAAATGAGTGAGAGATGCGCCCTCCTTTTCTTTTATACCCCGATCTGATTCTCTGTTGAGTTAGTTAACCATCTCTTGGGGCTAACTCCTCCTAGCTTTTCCACACATGTTCTTTTTCTTTTCTTCATTTTACCTTTTTTCCCAAAGTCAACTTAAAATTATAACATTGTGCTTAGGTAAGTGCTTTGGGGTGTCTTGGTCCCCATGATGCATGAGACTATAGTCTAGTGGGGACAACTAGACTACTAAGTCTTCTCACAACCTCTTTATCAAGAGGTGGGGGACATTACATTCAAGTTGTGAAAATACCTTGATTAGTGGCAAAGCTGAGTAGAATGCACTATATATATAGGTTTCCAATTTGAAAAGGACCTCATGAAGTTTATTATGCCTTATTGTAGAGCAATGTTTTCTTGATACTTATGGACAAGAAAAAAGCTTGGACTTATAACAGTAATGATCCTGCTTATAATTTGTTCATCATAATGATTCATCAAGTGCATGATATATTAATTGACCATGATGACTTCGGCCAAGGATTTTACTCTCTTCAAGGAGTTGTCATGGTGTCCCACCACCAAAATTGTGCAAGCAAATTTGTCAAAATCGTAGCCAAATTTCAAGTAAGCACCAGTGACCATTTCCATGCAAAATGTCTTATATGGATAGCAATAACTTGGTTCTAAAAGGAACAGTAAGTTGCAGGCCATAAACATGTAGACCAAAGATAAAAACATTTTTTTATGTTATTTTTAAAATTTTGATTCTTAGAGGCTTCATAATAGACTGAATTCCTTGTTGACAAACAATTAACATACTTTGTGCTTCAACTACTTAAGCCCCTTTTGGACTACAGAATGACTTCATAAGGTTGTTTAAACATAATAGTTAGTTTAATAAGTGCTTTCCCTTGTAGCATATATAGATAGGACAATTTAGTAATCTTTCATGCATAATACAGAAGGCTTTTCTTTAAAAGTATTAACTAAGCTCAAATATATTTGATGTGACTGATGTGACGCCTTTCAATCTCATGGAGTTCTTGGTCAACTAAATGAGTAGGACTATTTATAAAATGTGGATGAAATATTTACTCATTTTCATGAACTTCAATGGTTCAACCTAATATGTGGTTGGCAATTCCTTGAATCAGGTATTAGATGATGAAGTACGAAGACTACTTTGTCCAGACAAAATTACAACACAACAGTGGCTAGAGGTTTTTTACAGATTATGCTCCTTGTATGATCGTCTTTTAATATCTTTGGTTGTAATTCTTTCATTTTGCAATGCATGTTCAATGTTGCATGTGTCATGTTTATAGGTGATGGAAATCGCACATCGCCTTGGGTTGCGAAGTACTGCAACAATCATGTTTGGCCATGTTGATCAACCCACACATTGGTGAGATAATATTGTTTCAATTTGTATGCTTAGCTCAAAGTGAAAATAAATTTGAAATGATGAAATCCATTCATTTCTTCATGTCTTCGATGTAGGGCAAGGCATCTTATTCAGATTAGGGAGTTGCAAAAACAAACTTGTGGTTTTACAGAGTTTGTACCACTGCCGTTTGTTCATATGGAGGTGTGGTCTCAAACTTAAACTTTCATGATAGAAGTGTAATAGTAGACAAACATATGGCCGATGCAACTTGTCTCATTAAAACTATTAAACAAATGGGCAGGCTCCATTATATTTGAGAGGAAAGGCTAGGAAAGGACCAACCAAGAGGGAATGTCTGTTAATGCATGCAATTGCACGACTTGCTCTTCATCCATTCATCACAAACATCCAGGTACTTGACTTTATCTAGTTGAGGTGTTTTGATATCAACTCTAATTTCATTTTCTTAGCAAGTAAAAGTACATAAAAGTATTAAAATCAAAGATATAACACATAAATTGTTATTGCCCTGGATAGGTAGAAAAGCATATCTGTGAACACTCAATTAATGTACATGGTACTTAAGCTCGTGAATATAATTTTTGACTAAAAAAAGGGCCCACATAATCCTGAGAAAGATTCTACATTAGGTGACTATAAAGTACTCTGAATGATACGCATAAAGACATGTGGCAGCCCAACATAAATCTGTCTTTGATACTACTTTGTAACATCACAAAACTCACACAAATGATCGCATCAACAACTCTAATATAAATTTATAACAATTTATAACAATTTGAACATGATGTGATTTTAAGCTAACGATTGCATCGACAACTCTAATATCGATTTATAACAATTTGAACATGATGTGATTTTAAGCTGAATGCATGAAAGAACTTGTGAATCATGAATTGTCTATCACATTGAAAGGCGATAGCCCAAATGAACATTGCACAATTATATGATCCATTGCTTGCATAAGCAAGAGTACATTACAGTTTTTACCAGAGTGCCCAAGTTTACACATGTTGTATTGTACTTGGTTGAATTAGCGAGTTTTGAAATAAGTGGTTTGGGGTTCAAATCTTGCTTTCTATTCATAAAGTGAATTAAGCCATAAAGTGTACTCTTTTTTATTTGTGCACACTTTTGAAATTCATTTTGGAGGTCAAAAGGGAGGTCTAGCCACCAAATTTTGGCAATTTGATGCTGCATGCAAATCCAGAGGCATGTTTCTTACTTTTTCAAGCTATTTTTCCACATACTTTGCACTTTTATTAGGGCGACAATGCATCTTGTCAGTCTTTTTCAGCATTGGCATTTATTGCTTGAATTTTCATCTTTGAGGGCAAAGGTATCTTCAAGAGGGAAGGCATATTGTGTATCTAACCACAACATCCTTAGTGGGTATTAAAGTCTATGTAGTATGTACATGAACCAAACCCAAGAGTGTGACCATAAGGCCATATAAGGTTTAGTTTCCATCTTTTATAATTTTTCCTTACTCCTTAATCCTAATAAAAGAAGAGTTGAACGGGACTATCGTCAAGTCATTGTCCTAAAATTGACCATTGACTTCTAATTTTAAGTAGATACTGAAAACGCCTCTCTATCAGTCATTTATTACTTTTCTTAAGTATCTCATCTGTCGAGAGTTAGAGTTCAGTATAACTGAAAATAAAAATAACTAGAGAAGATAATTGCTTATTTCCTTGGAGGAATTCAATGTGGTTGTGAGCCACAATCTAAATGAATGTCATTAATTGTCCTTAATACTTTATTCCTTCCGTGCCTCTATATCTCATCTCCCATTGCATGTTATAGAATGGGAAATGACCCAAAGAAATGTAGAGATATACATAGTTGGTAGCACAGTAGTAGTAACCATTGCATGATTTCCTAGGCCTAATGATTCAGGAGTTATTGCATGAACCTTTTTTCGTTAGGCATCGTGGGTTAAAATGGGACCAGGTGGAGCACAATTCTTGCTTGCAGTGGGCTGTAATGACATGGGTGGTTCTCTCATGAATGAGAGCATTACCCGGGCAGCGGGAGCAGCACATGGTAACATCAATTCCAGTACAATTAATTCTCGAAAATTTTCCATTGAACTTAGCAAATTTGACCTCCTACCTTTGTATTCTTCAATCACATAATCTGTCTCATGGTTTGATAAAATCTCTCAAATATTTATGCAATGCAGGACAGGAGCTGCACCCAATGGAAATGGCGAGGATGATCAGTTCAATAGGCAGAATACCTCAACAAAGGACAACTTTATATGGAAGTGTTTCACATGACCAAATCATGAAGTCTCTTTCATCTTGCCCGATGACCAAATGTTAGTAGACGCTCTTCTTGCTAAGATGTAACTACTATTTTGGCAGAATAGCTTGAACTTAAGTGTAACCAATGAGTAGCTGCTTTATTCTTGCCAAGGTTGTGTTCACACTTTATACTTGGAAATCCTTTGCGTATAACAACTAACCTAGTTTGATGTCAATACCGTGTCTCATGATTTATTATTTTTCCCGACTGACTTTTAGTTTCTTTCCTCCAATGGAATATTTATATTCTAATTTTTGTTAGTACTATATAATCCGCATCAAGTAAACAACCAAACTCCATAGGGAGTGTGATTCTGATTTATATTTAATATAATATTATCTAGCAGCAACATAGATCGAACTTAATTTCAGATCTGTTAAGCATTAAAAGGAATCAGAAAGAAATTGAGATGCAAATCTATGCGTTTAAACGATCTCGGGTTAAGATGATGAATATATACCGATGGATGTTTCAATGTTTATATACCTCCATAGACTTTAGCAATTAAATCACTGCATGGAGGAGGTCCCTTACCCCACAAACAAGGGGGTCTCATACACCAATTCGGTGTCTGGCTTGGTCGTAACCTTAAAATTAGATTATTATTATTATTATAAATTGATTTGTGTTTCAGTGTTTATGTATAAATCAATGCTCAATGTTTTATTTTTTATTCAGAGGTTGACATCAAAGACATGGAAAGAGAAAATAATGGACTATAACCGAAAATAATTCAAAAATGTTCTAGTTTGAGCATCCAGCATGCTAAGCATTGAACAACAAAAGTTTTCTTCTATACAAAAAGGAAAACACAGGAATTAAGAAGAAATATAGTAGTTGGGTTGGTTTCAATAACTTTAGAACACACACAAGTGGATAACAAGAACACTTGGTCTACCATACCTTTATATTGTATTCTATACAAAAAGGAAAACACAGGAATTAAGAAGAAATATAGTAGTTGGGTTGGTTTCAATAACTTTAGAACACACACAAGTGGATAACAAGAACACTTGGTCTACCATACCTTTATATTGTATGGCCATCAACCTTGGACAGGGATACCTTGATATAAGTTCATGATCCTTCATAGAAATAGACGCACTTAGAAGATAAAGTTTTACGAATCCATAGATTTCCCACCATTCTTTGGACTACAATGGGCAAGGGTTTGATTCTCTATGCCCTACAATGCATCGTGAAATTTGGGATCTATGACAATTAGTGGAAAAATAATAGTCTAAAGTGAAAATGTTTTTAAACCTATTCCTTATTATGTATTTTTGGTAGAAACATGAGCATTGGTATTTATCAAATATGATTGTCTATAAATAAAAAAATCATATCATATAATGAGCATTGTAAACTTGTTAGGACAAGACATAGATCAAAGATGTTTGTGTCTACAAACAAAAAAATCATATCCTATCTACAAAAAGATCATTCAATGAGCATTGTAAACTTGTTAGGACAAGACATAGATCATTGTATAGATTGCACTAGTAGAACCTATAAGATAATGGCTTATAAGATGGCATGGGTTGGCCATTTGGGAACCCTTTTGGCCTACCCATGGTTGGTAGCCAAACTTTTGGGAATCGTTAAAGCCTAATTCAATTGAATGTGTTATCACAAAATCTAAGTTTGTCATTGGAAGTGTATAAAAAAAAAATCATATCCTATCTACAAAAAGATCATTCAATGAGCATTGTAAAATTGTTAGGACAAGACATAGATCATTGTATAGATTGCGCCAGTAGAACCTATAAGATAATGGCTCATAAGATGGCATGGGTTGGCCATTTGGGAACCCTTTTGGCCTACCCATGGTTGGTAGCCAAACTTTTGGGAATCGTTAAAGCCTAATTCAATTGAATGTGTTATCACAAAATCTAAGTTTGACACTAGAAGTGTTGTCATTGTCACCTTAGCAAATCACTTCCCTTGTTTTAGTGAAGGATGAATCCAACACAAGGGGGGCTTCCCTAGCAACCTCAAGGAATCTTATAGCAAGAAAGGATCAAATATATGACCTCTTGTATTGGTTACTCAAACACACCACCACTAGGTCAAAGTAATCCAGGTAAGTACCAAGTGGTTTAATGAAAGCAATTTCCATATTTGTATATGTGAAGTATCTTGGACAATTAATGATATTAACCAAGTCAAACTAGGTCAAAGAAATGCCCCAAACACTACAAATAAAGAGAAATCTATGGTTGTTATAAAACTTGTATTAATGATGATTACTTCAATCTAAAACATAATTGTAAAGCTGTAGTCTAAATGTTCTACAAAATGGCTCTTTTCAGACGATATTTTTAGGGGACATTTGCTCGAAATCCGACGAGAAATTGTTAGATCCGCAGATTTGAGTGATTATTTTTGTATAATCTGAGTGCCCCATGGGATTTTTAGCATGTTGAATCCATTTCTCCATTCATAAATGGATTTTAAACAACAAAAAATAGTGATTTCGTACAAATTTGTATTGTCGGATTTCGACAAAAGTCATTTCATAGAATAGTTAGAGAACGCCAATTGTAAGTCAACCCTTGCAACAAGTTAATCATGCCACAAATCAGGGCTAAAAACGCAAGTTAAAATTAGGGTTTAGTAATAATCACTTGTTGAAATGTAAATGGCATAAAATAGCCTTAAAGAGGCAAGACATCAAAGCCCTAGAAGGTTGAAAATTGCAACAACAATGCAATAAGTGATGTCAAAATGCACTTTAAGGTGAAAGATGGCAATAAACCCTAGACCTCAAGCTAGAAGATGGTTGAAAATTAAGAAAAAAATTGCAACAAACCTTAATCTAACCATAAAACAACAAAGGAAGAGGTGAATTTAGGGTTTAGAACTTGGTGGAAGAGAGAAAGACTAGTGTTATTTGCTCCTCTTGGGCATATGGGGTCAAAGTATGAACTTTGTTGGGACACAAAGGAAAGATTTGGGTAAACCTTAAAGTAGTCCACTACAAACCTTAAGGATTAATTGATAGAATGGAGGCTAGGGTAGTCCACTACAAACCCTAGGAATCATTCTATGCCTTTTAACAAGCTTAAGATGGATCTTGGATAAAACTAGGGTAGTCCACTACAAACCCTAGAACTCTATAATATAAGAGAACACTTAGGGCAGTCCAAGTATAAACCTTAGAATTTTCCCTATGTCCTTAAACAAGGCTTAAACAATGATAACAAGGGAAGGTATTCCACTACAAACCCTCCTAGGGTTTCAAGATGAAATTTTATTCAAGAGAGGTACAAGGTAACATCCATTATCACCACTTTGATAAACATATTAACACTTGATACATTCAAGAAATAAACCAACAAAGATTTGGAAAGAACACTTACTAGGTAAACCAATGGTCATTCATGAAACCCTAACCATGAAATCATCCATCAAAACTTGAAAAGCATCTAATAGATCATCTCCCAAAGAAGGCGCACAAGTCATTAATAGTGAAAGAGAAAGGTAGAGGGGAAAAGCAGTGATAATCCTCAACAAGTTGTTATGATTTATAATGAGGTAGCACTCCGTCTATATATACGAGGAAACCAAGTGCTTAAGCTCTCTAAATACCACTAAAAACATGAAAGATCCATGATACAAGGTGGATAGGTCACAAGTTGGATACAAGAGTCATTAGAATCATAAAAAAGTGAGTCACAAGTTAATGCAAAAGCCACGTAAGTAATTCAGATTAGGTATTTTCTTCAAACTTCACACTAGCTTATGACTTTATGCAATTTGCCAAGTTTAGGTATGGGAGGACCATCATAGAACCCTATTAGATGTGCCAATACCCAAGTAGAGGAGTAGTTCTCAATAAACCCATCAAAGTGTAAGTGTGAATGAGTGGTATGACATGGGGTTTACTTCACAGTCATGGTGTCATTGACATGCAAGGCCACGTGTGATATTCATCTCCATGAGTGCCTTTGTAGAGGTAGTGCTTGGTGTTTTGAGTTACCCTTTCCTCACCATTGTTTCTTTCAACCCTTATCTTTCCTTTTGATATTTATTAATTGCTTTGCATGTCCCTTTTTGGGTTAAGCTAACTTGGCTTTTGATTTATCATGAATATCCCTTTATTGCTCTTTTGCATTTAGAATTTATAACATGTTTTTTCCATTCTTTTTACCAACTACATCAACCTCAAGCATTCAAACCCCTTCTTATCATAAGAGAATGAAGTATGAACTTTTTTGGGATACATGTAACAATTGTTTCGAAAAGGTAGGACAACGAAGGAAATAGATGGTTTGTTACCCCTGTCAAGGCCTTCAAGTAGTACCCCTTTTCCCCAAGAGTGACAACACTTGACTAGAGTACATATGATAGCCACCAAGGTGAAACAAGGAAAAAAACATAACTTCCAAGCATCATGATTCATTATCTATCTTCAACCTATGATCCTTACCTAAATGTGCAATGTATTAAATGTAACACTTTGTATGAAACAATGGCTAATATATTTCATGTATGTTAGACCACCATCATCATATGAGACTACTAATCAAGTGAATGAACTGAGAAATGGTGAGGGAGAGGCATCTAAGGGGCTAATGTCTGTGGAGAATGCTAGTTATCAGCTCTGGGACTATTGTTTGCAATGTGGATCATGAATAATGATCTCCTCTAGTTACCCCTAGGTGAGAAGGGTTGACAGAATGTTCAACCCAGTTGTTATAAGAGTGCAAGGCTTATTTATACCATTTCAATCCTTGGTGATTGTCAACCAATCTACAATTTAAGCATCCATGACAATAGCACTTGAAGCCACCCCCATGGAGTTGATAATTCATGGGGTCTTTACAATCAAATCTCTCCAATACTATTTTAAGGCTATGAACATTATTGTTGCAATGTTCAAGATCAAAACTATTATTGGTATGTGTTATTATACACAAATAACTTGTCATATGTCGGCATTAAAGACTTAAGCTACCTAGAACTTATGTTTCTAATTGAACTTGACCTTCGCCATCTTATGACATCCTATGATCAACATCTTAAATATATAATTGAGTTAGGTTCATCATTTTTAATTGGTGTTGATCATCTTATATCATCATCATTTTAAACATATAATTGAAGCAAGTTTATCATACACCAGAAATAATACATATTAAAACATGCATTTTGAAATATCTAAACTAATAAATTAGAACTCCGTGTTTAAATAAATCATAAAAAAAA
>SNQJ01S0162775.1:0-10241 GCA_010110895.2 Picea sitchensis
TTACTCTGAGATTTAAAGGTGTTTAATTGTGTTAAATACATGTGGTTATAATTCCTGTATCAATTATGTAAACATTCATATATAGAATGGTAATTGAGGGGTTTGGAAACCTGGGTAGTGAAAAGGGTACACTACAAATTGGTATCAGAGCAATTGGTACACTACAAGGACTCCCCCCCATCCAGAAAAGAAAGTGTAATGCTAGACTTATGTCCATTGATTACCATGTGCGTATCCTGTTTAAAAAGAGTTAGACCCTCACACAGCTTATCAATATCCTTCCTAGAACCGTCACAAAAAATTAAGATGTCATCCACAAAGAGTAAATGGGAGATATACAAACCCGATGAGATTTTTATGCCTCTAAAATTTCCAGTAGACTTTTCCTCGATCAAGAAATGACTAAGACATTCAGCAACCAAAAGAAAAAGTAGAGGAGACAGAGGGCATCCATGTCTAACGTCGCTTTCTGCCTTGAATAAAGAGGAAGATGAACCATTAATCAATATGGAAAAAGAAACAGAGGATAGGCAACCCATAATCCAATTTGTGAGAGCCACCCCAAAGCCCAGATGTATCAACAACATCCAGATATAAATCAAATTTACCCTATCGTAGGCCTTCGATAGGTCAATTTTAATAACCGCACCTTTAAGTTTTATGCTTTTCAAACTGTGTAAGCCTTCCTGTGAAACCCCAATAGCCTCATGTATTTGTCTTCCCACTAGAAAACCAAATTGTTCGCTTGAAATATGGCTAGAAAGAATGTACTTTAGTCTCCGACTGATAACTTTAGAAAAGATCTTATAAAGACAGTTACATATAGAGATAGGACAAAAATTGTCAAAAGAAGAGGGATTGTCCGACTTGGGAATTAATGCGATGAATGTGCCATTTAGTGGTGCATGTATATGCCCATTTTTCCTGGATTATTTCACCACTTTTAAAATATCATTACCCAACAAATCGAAAAAAACCAAATAAAATTTGATCGGCCAACCATCAAGACCTGGGCTCTTTCCTTTCTGAAAATAACGCATGAATACCAACAATTCATTTTTAGTCACCTCCGCCATCAAAGACACATGTTCGTCCTCCTCCACAAAACAAGGGAAGAGCTTGGCCACATTAACAATCTCAGCAATCGAGGATCCTGCCTAAGCCTTGAAAAGTTCTTTAAAATGAGAAGTCCCCAAAGTTGATAGACCTTCAAAATAATTGACCAATTGACCATCCCCCTGAGTAAGGCCCCAAATAGTGTTTGTTATTTTCTTGCCTTTGGCAAAGGAATGAAATAATTTTGTATTCTCATCCCCATAGGAGAGCCAGATAGTACGACTTTTGAGTCCCCACAAAGATTCCTTATCAGCCAACATAGCCCTCTGCCGAATTTCCAATTGAACTAGTTCATCCTTGTCCTCCTTGGAACAGAATCCCCTACCAAAGCCAACCTGCCAATCCAAAAGGGTCTTTTCAATATGTAATAATTCCTGCTCCTCTTTTAATTTTTTCTCATGAGCTCAGGAAATGGTTGCCTGTTTTATTTTTTCAGGTTTTCCAGAAAAAGAATAGTTGCATGAGTAGTTGAATTTTTTCCAATGGTGATCCACAACTTATGAACCAAGGCTTGATACTCTAGATCCTTTAAACAACCCTAAAAAAACTTAAAGGGTCTGGGAGCCCAACGAAACCTACCACATAATTCCAGAACAATCAGATTGTGTTCCGATTCACCACTACTGGAAATCCATTGACAATATAGGGCCAAGGAATCCACCAGTTCCTCCTTCAGAAGGAAACGATCCAGGCGTTTGTCAACCCACTCATCCTCGACCTGCCTATTCCTCCAAGTCGATTGTAATTTTACCGGCACTATATCCAACAACCCATGGAGTTCAAGAAAATGAGTAAATAAATTGGTCATAGGGTCCGGGTTTGTACGAGGTCCCCAGACCTCCACTGCACCTATGGAAAAGTTTAAATCGCCACCCAAAATAACCTCCTAATCAGAAAACCAAGAAAACTTTGCTAGAGAGTCCCAATAATGTTATCGATCAACATAGGGTCCATAAATGTTAACTAGTGTCAAGGAACGTCCCATCTCAACAGAAAAAATATTGAGACCAATCCCTAATTCAAAACCCCAAATCCATCCACAGTTACAATGCTTGAGAAATCAACCAGTGGCCAGACCCCAGAACGACCCTTTGCTTCCACCACCGCAAAGGACCAACCCAACAACAAATATTCTAATGATGCAACCACAAGTTCACTAACCCCCATAGTTTCTTGAAGAAAAATAACATCTGGAGCGACAACACCAACTAATCTTTTTAAGGATGATTTTTTTGCAGGATTTGCCAACCCCCTATAGTTAATTGAAAGTACTTTCATAGAGAAACCACCTCATGGGATTTATTTTCTCTAAGCGCCCATTCAATGGAAGATTTTTTGCTAGAGACCAAGTCAATCCTGACCCGATCTTGAGCCAAAGTAAATGTGATCTCCTGCCTCGACCTCGAGACAAAGAAGGAGCTCGAGGAAAAGAACCCAAACCCTGCTCGAGCGGATCCTCTACATCGCATTCACCAAAGTAATCAGTTAATACATCCATTCTATGGAGAGAATAGCGAATCCTAGACCCGTCTGAAGACTAGGTGTCGAAAGACGACTCGTTGCCTAAATGGGAAGGAATCCCATTCAAAGTCAAAGTAGATATAGGATGGGAAGGAATAGATTCCGAAGGAAGGGAAATACCAGTAGAAGAAGGATCCAAGTTACCCACATCTCCACTTGATACCAAAGGGAAGGAAGCCCCTGAAACACAATTAACCCTCGACACTAGATTACCAACAAATGGGGCTAAAGGGGTACTGATTGAAGGTGGAAAGAGAACCCCAACATGAGAAAGAGTACAAAAATCCTCCTCAGGACGAGGCTAGGTGAAAAGAGGGGAGGAACCCAAAGTAGAAAAAGAATCCATCCCCAAAAAGCCTGACGGAAGCAAAAAATTAGAAGTTAATGAAGTAGCTACTGGGGAAAAGGAATTCTACAGCTTACCGGACACTAGTAGAGACCTTGGACAAGCCAATTTAGTGGATTTCTATACCTTTGTTCGATCTAAGTCCAAGCCACTTGAAACAATATCAACAGTTTCACAGGGGTGTCGCCCCCCATCCCTACCAGAGACATGAAACTTTTATAGCTCCGTAGGAGCATCCCCAGTTTCCCTAGATCCCAAGTCCACATGCCTCATCGCAACAACAGTATCAACACCTAATGAGCCCCGCACCTTCCCCTTGAAGGGCAATTTGCAATCTTCTACACCATGACCATAGATATGGAATCTATGACACCTGAAAGGGATGCCTTCATAATCCAAAGGCTGAATAAAGGAACCAGAAGTCGTCTCAATAGTCAAATCCTTGAGTAAACCCGAATGAAGATCCAAATTCAATAAAATCCTGGCCACAGACATCAAACCTGTGTCCTCAAAAGACAAATCCGCTTCAACAAACTCACCTAGTTTGTTACCAATGGTCGAGAAACAAAAAAGGTTCCAATACTTCATAGGAAGGCTTGGTAACCAAACCCAAATGGGGACCACATCCACCCTCTCCCGCTTAACATTGAAATTGGGAATCCAACGCTTAAGAACAATAGGCTTTTCAACCATAATCCAAGTTTTATACAAAGCCCATAAAACATCAATAGAGGTAGAGAAGATGAAAGAAAACCAACCATTAGCTAACAATCGAATGCTTGGGGGACGAGTAATATTAGAACCCCAACTATTATCCACCCACGACTGCAAGAAAAAAACACCTAACCTCTTCCCGCACACCCTTCCCACCACGACCAACTCATAAAACTCTACCACACGGTCCATGTCAATATCCTCTCCAAAAACCAAACTATCTAATTTGGTCCTGTCCCGCCCACACTGAGCACCTATGTGCACAGAACACTTAGAATCCCACACAGATTTTAGACCCTCCATATCCACAGCATGAGCGAAACCTTTAGAAATAGAATTTTGTGGACGAGATACAGATCGCCTAGTAACCCCGTCCGGAACAACAAACCCACTAAAGAACTCTACCACGGTCACGAAAACCTCCAGAAAAGTTCCAGATTCATTAAAAACCTCCAACGGATTGAAAGGGGCACTTGAATCTACCACCAGCAAGCCCTTTTGTTGAGTATCCCAACTGTCCCCATCAAAAAGAGCCCCGGGCTTGGGATCAAGGCACTCATAACCACCCTTCGACAATGTCAGAAGATGAGCCAACCCAGGATCAAAACCCATCAAGGAAACCACTAGAGACTCACAAACCAAAGCAGAGGAAAACACCAAACCATACGAATAAGACAAATCGATCGATTGTGGAATCTCTGGGTCCAGGGTAGATGTCAGGCCAGAACCCGAACCCGCTGGGTTCACTGCCAGAAACCCTAATGATACACTGACAAAGGGATTTGGGTCCCCTGCCACAGGATCTCCCCCCATACCACCCGTAGTCGGCAAAGACCTCACCACCCAAGACGCCTCCATTCAAACAGGGAAAAATAAAAAAAACTGTAGACAAAGAAAGATGAGGGGGTGACCCCACAAAAACCAGCTCGCCAATACACCGCCACCCTGAACCCGAAAGAATCCGGCCCCAAACGAGAGCCCCCCAACAAACCACAGTCCACCACACTACTGAAACTGGAGTAAACCCTATCTGCCATCACCATCACCCTCCTCCGCCACTGCCATCACCCTCATCTCTCGAGGAAATATCAATGTTATGAAGGAAACATTAATTTTCATGATTAAGGCATAATGGCATGATGGATAATCCCTAAGCTATTGTTGTTAGAGAAAAGTTCAGTTTTTTATTTCCATTTCTAGCTTAGTTTTTTTATTTCCATTTCTAGCTTAGTTTGTAATTTTGTTAAGCTATTTTAGCATGTAATTAGTTTGTTTTCCATATTCCCCTCAAAGAATTTCATGCATTTTTTTGTTTTATAAAAGAATGTATTAGCATATTTAAATGTTAGCAATTTTTTTTTTTTGAGAAAGTCTATAAGTTTATTAAAGAAACTATAATAGCAACTTGTTGTAACCTCTAAATCTATCAATAGAGATGCAAGTGCATTTGTTTAAATTTTAGTTTATACTATATTAATCCCTTTTAACTTTAGTAGAGTACTCTATTATCTTCTTCATAAATTCTTTGTTTTCTTTGATATATGCCACTTACTATCATAGCATGTAGGTTTTGTAAAAATGTTTTTTTGGTATAAAAAATGTTACAAGTATCAAATGATGAATGAAAACTTTCTCTTGTAGATTTTGCAGTTTTTATGAGAAAATTATGAATATTGGAGCATTAAAATGAATACCTTCTTGATGTCTTAGGATCTCTTGGAGTTGGTGGAAATAAGGTTTGTTGATATTGCAAATAAAAATTCCTTAAATGATTTGATTATCAATCAACAAAATTAGATTTAAAAAAAAAATTGAAAAAAGGATAATTGATCTTGTTCGCTATATAATATACATTAAATGTGTCAATCTTCCCCTAGATTGTTTGTTTGAAAAATAAAAAAAATTCTTGGAACACCTTGCAAGTTGTCTACAGGATTATACAAAGTCAAATTAGTAAGGATTCAAACTCTAAGAAGGAAATTAGAATGACTAATGATGAAAGAAGTTGAATTTATTCAATATTTTATCAATAGGGCTCAAGATATTGTGAATGGACTAAGGTCTCAAGAGGAATCTATCATAATAAAGGAGTTATGTAGAATATATTGATATCGGTTGTTCCAAAATATGACTTGGTAATCATGACCATTGAAGAAAGAAAATATCTCACTACATTGAAACTGGCAGAGCTAGTAAGCTCTTTGTCGTCGCATGAAAAGTGTATGCAACTTTCTATGGAAAACTTGGTGCAAGACTTCCAATATTTTGTTAAAATTGATGAGAAAACTCCACGTCTTCCTCATCAACAAAATGGAACATAGGGGATACTTCCACCAATAGTGGACATAGAAGAGAAAAAGGAACAAGAAAATCATATGGCAAAGGAAGAAGTAGTTTCCCGGATCGTAGAAATATCTAGTGCAAATATTGCGAGTCCCTTGGGAATTATAAGTATGAGTGAAAGAAAAATAAATCTAACTTGAATAGGTCAAGGGCCAACTATCCTAAATTATTTGTTGAGCATTATGAACACGCCACGTTCTTCACATGTAGTCTAGAAAAATAAGATGATACAAATGTATGGTTTTTGGATAATATATTTCAAATCATGTGATTGAAAATCATTATGCTTTTGGAAATATCAAAATATCAATGAATATGTTATCGGTTGATGTGATGGAAAATTTTCCATTGATGTAAAGGTCAAACAAGGAGAAAGAAGATATAAGTGAAATTTATTAATGAAAAATCCGTTGATGTGATGGAAACTTTTCCATTGTTGTAAAGCTCAAACAAGGAGAAAGAAGAATCTTGAATATGTTATAAGTGAAATTTATTAATGACAAATCCGTTGATGTGATGGAAACTTCTCCATTGTTGTAAAGCTCAAACAAGGAGAAAGACGAATCTTGAATATGTTATGAGTGAAATTTATTAATGACAAATCCGTTGATGTGATGGAAACTTCTCCATTGTTGTAAAGCTCAAACAAGGAGAAAGACGAATCTTGAATATGTTATAAGTGAAATTTATTAATGAAAAATCCGTTGATGTGATGGGAAATTTTCCATTGTTGTAAAGATCAAACAAGGAGAAAGAAGAATCTTAAATTGCAACACAATTTTCAAAGTGTGACCTATAAATTTCCACCTTTGTATCACTTTGTTAACCCCAAATAAATTACGAAGCTTTGGCGTTTGGTTTAGGTAAAAACTTATTCATCTATAAATTTGTGGCAGCTTCGGGCCATTAGTAGAAAAGAACAAGGAGGTGAATTTGATTCCAGGAGGATTCAGTCGAATCGGCGTTGGTGTTTTTCAATTTTTATTGAGGGACACTCTTCCTCAATCTCTTAAGCTCCTTATCAGGTAATTTTCACACTCAATACTCGTCTTCTATGGCTCTTTTTCCAATACCTTTCGGTGCCTTTTGTTTCTTAAGGTTTTTGTGTTCTAACAACATTTAGAATACCTGTCCAGCATAGTAAGCTTCTGCACCGTGCCACTAACTTTATATAGGCATGAAATGCTTCAAGAATCAAACATGATCACTTTTATCTCAACAAGATCCGCTCATTTGCAGTCTTTTTTTATTCTTCTGTCTTAGTATTTTACGGTTTTATCGTATGTTTTACTTTGACGCTGAGGTTTATAGGGCGTTGTTGTAAATTCTATTCAGGAATTGTTTCAATGGCGCTTTGTTTCAATGGCTCTTTGTTTCTATTCAGGAATTGTTTCAATGCCACTGTTGTAAATTCTATTCAGGAATGGGAATTCTTGATCTTCTATGGCTCTTTTTCCAATACTTTCCGGTGCCTTTTGTTTCTTAGGGTTTTTGTGTTCTAAGTTCTAACAGCATTTAGAATACCTGTCCAGCACAGTAAGCTTCTGCACCGTGCCACTAACTTTATATAGGCTTCAAATGCTTCCAGAATCAAACATGATCACTTTATTCTCAACAGGATCCGTTCATTTGCAGTTTTTTTTTATTCTTCTGTCTTCTATTCTGTTTCTGGTTTATTGGTTCGTTTGCTCTATTCCGATCAGTTTTAATTCAGGGACAACTTTGTTGATCATATAAGCCGCAAGATAAAAATATTCGACTTTAGGTTAATATGTGTGAATAGATTACAACTTTGTGTGCGAATGAACATGTTGTAGCTTAATAAACTGTACTAATTCTGTGGTTGCTTTGGCCGATCAGATTTCAACTTTCTATGGCATATCAACGCAACAACAGGACTATATGAAAGAAGTATCAGCCATTATAAAGGCGGTTTTAGAAAGCCAGCCAGTATACTAGTTGACTTTGGCCAATATTCCCTCCTCGGTTCTAGTAAAAATTCGCAAACTGGTTTACAATTTTTTATGGAATGGGAAAAAACAAAAGAAAGGGTATTATCTTTGTAGTTGGAGGATCATCGCATGTCCGAGGAAGTTTGGGGGATGGGGATTGAGAAACTTGGACAGTTTCAACAAAGCAATGATGGTTAACACCCTGTGGAGAGCGTTGATGCATGAAGGGCTCTGGCACAGAGTGCTAAAAACTAAGTATTTCCCCTGTGTAACTGTGGCTTGTTGGCTTCGTAGGGTTCTGTTGGGAGGATAAAAAGGATCTTCGACTTAGAGGTACCTTCAAAGATCTTTACCTATATTATTGCATTGGTTGGCGTGGTGTCCGAGCACGGGGGAACTGATTAGGATTGGAAAAGATCAAATATTGGGGATGGGGGATAAAGCAATGTTATCAGATGAATTGATTTCTATCTTAAATCAACAAGGCATTTATTTTTTATCTCAGGTGAGCAGGGATGCCAGACATGATGCGATGGGACAAACTTGGATTAAAAGTGCGGAGTTGGGTATCGAGGGCGATCTAGCCACTGAAAGGAAGATCTACATGAATATTCTTATAGATCAGGGGGTGCTGCTGAAAATAAAACCGGATACACTCATGTGCATAGGTGGGGACACTATTGGAAGGACCTCGGTAGAAAAAATATATGAGGCAATTGAAACTAAAAAGAGTTATATGGTGATCAACGGATGGAGAAAATCTTTATGGACATGGACAGCTCCTGTGAAGCTAAAACTTTTTACCTGGCTGATAAATGAAAACAAGATATTAACTTGGGAGATTTTATAGCGAAGAGACTTCGCTGGTCCTGGCCGGTGTATGCTTTGTAAGAAGAACTTGGAAACGGGTTTCCATTTGTTTGTTGAATGCCCTTTCACTAGAGCAGTGTGGAAAATCATTTTGATAAAACTAAATTTAACGGGCACATGGCCGGGGATCTCCTCAAACAATTATTTTAACAACTGGAGATTAAGGTGCTCAGATTACCTCACACTGCCCTTATATATTTGCTAGAATATATGGACAGAGAGGAATCTAGCAATTTTTTAAAATGGGGATCCGTCGATACAGAAAGTGGCATTCTTGTCGACCTTACATGCAGCTGAGCATAGGAAACCTATCAAACAAAAGAAAATTAGGATAAAGGCGGTGAGATGGGTGTGGGATGGGCCGGTAGGTTGGTTCGATGGAGCAGCGACAACAATAGGGAACAACAATGGAGCAGGTGGAATTCTCAAGATCAATGAGTACAAGACTAACCATTGGTTAATTAACTGTGGTCCGGGGACAAATAACCGATTAGAGTTGATGGGAGCCTGGGCTCTACTAACCTTGGCATCTCGCCTCGCTATCTCAAATCTCTCGGTCATGGGGGATTCTAAGATAGTAATAGAATGGTTATGTGGAAAGGGCTTCTTACAGGTGATAGCATTGGAATGATGGAAGGAAAGACTCACAAAATTGATAAAAAAGTTTCAAAGAATTTCATTCAAGAACATATACCAGGAAGATAACATAGAGGTGGATAGATTATCTAAAATGGCTATGTTAAAAAATCCAGGATTAATCAAATATTTTCAGGTTGAAGCTGGCCATGAAGGGCCTCACCATTTTTTAAAGTTATATTAGTTTTATTTGTGTTTTAGTGAACAACAAGTGTTGTTATTGTTGTATTTTTGCTAAGGGATAGAATGCTAGGGGTTCCTTGAATGTAAGTCTATTACTGTTGTGCTAAGGAGATCCTATAGGATGGGGATCTTATGGTTTATGTAACAGGGATGGACAACGTTTAAATCTTTTCTATAATGGGTGTGATTTTGGAAAGTTTTAGGGGCTTTTGAGCATCTTGATATCATTATGTATTTGAACAATTTATATTTTCTATAATATAAAGTGACTTTTTCGGTGAAAAAAAAATCATCATTTTCAAACACTTTTTAGTTTTCAAGATTTCAGTGGAGTAATCATCATTTTAAAAGTTCTTTGTATTTTATAATTACAATTTCCATTGCAATACAATTTTAGTCAATTTAATCAAGCATATTAATTCATACTAAATTGCTCGTTTCTTTCAATTATAATGGATAAAATATAGTTATAAATAAATTAAAATATATTTAATACAATATTATAATTATTTACTTTTATATAATTTAACTTTTTCTTTTTTATCTTTTTTTTTATTGGT